>JASSUY010036193.1:2001-16204 GCA_032466535.1 Forpus xanthops
GATCCAATCTAAACTTTCCCTGTTTAAGTTTGAACCCATTACCCCTTGTCCTATCACTACAGTCCCTCATGAAGAGTGTCTCCCCAGCATCACTATAGCTCCCTTCAGATACTGGAATGCTGCTATGAGGTCTCCACGCAGCTTTCTCTTCTCCAGGCTGAACAGCCCCAGCTTTCTCTTCCTATCTTCATAGGAGAGGTGCTCCAGTTCCCTGATCATCCTCGTGACCCTCCTCTGGACTTATTCCAACAGTTCCATGTCCTTTTATGTTGAGGACACCAGAACTGCATACAATACTCCAAGTGAGATCTCATGAGAGCAGAGTAGAGGGGCAGGATGATGAAACTGTAGTCTTTTAACACATTTCTCTCACTTTGTGTACAGGCTTTTCCTGAGGACAAGTCAACAAGGGAAGTCCTATCACTAACATGGACAACAGCAGGTTGGTATACTCTAGTGGCTACACCTTTTTAGTGCCAACATCAGATTTTTTTTTTAAAGGTAGAGATCCCTGAAGATTTATGGAAGGGAAACACAGTCACACATTGCAAGTACCACAGCTAAGGTGAGTACTTGCAATAAAGATGTTTTCTTCCAGACCCCATACTTATGACAGGCTGATTTTTTCCTATTTTGGCCTCACAGCAGCAAGAATAAATGGTGTCTACTCTTTGATGTTCTGCCTGCTCCAAAGGGAGAAATGCATATGCTGGACTCTGAGATCCAGTCCACCTTGCCATTTGAAGGTTCAGAGCCAAGACAGAGCACTGACTCCTAGTAAAGCCATGGCCCAGGCCACACCCTGGACTTGTATGACGAGAACCACTACTAAGTTTTGACCTGCCTTGTCTCAAGATGCCATGAGTTTTTGCTTGGCTTCCAGATTTCATTAATAGATGATGTGCATGTGTAAATCCTCCCTATGGCTCAAAAAAACCCGGTGATGCAAAGCTTTAGAAAACTGAAGATAAAACCTTAATACCTCAGGTTATTAAAATCTCAGCACTTCTTTTACTGCAGCAGCTTTTTGCAATATCTACTAATCCTTTTCTTCCATAAAAGTCCCTGTCCTATCTCACAATATACTTTACTGTGTTATTGCTAATCTTTAAATTTGTGCATGTTCTTCAGTAGGTGGACATTAACACATGCACTGTGAGAGTATTAGCAAGTATGCTGGATGTGTTAGTTTCAGCAGTAAACTCAGGGTAAGATTTATCTCCTCCACCCATGCAGATGCCACCAGTACCACTGGGGCTGGGGTAGGAAATGCAGCTGGGGAGTAAGAAGATGGAACAGGCTGTGTGGGGAAGGGGAATTTTTAGGAAGGCTTTCCTGCTAAAGCTAGGTTGTTACGGTTACAGAGACCAGCATGTCTTAGAAACCAGCTCATTCTGCAAATAGTGGGATGTTCTTTGCATATTGAAAATGCTCCTTTGTCTCTGCTTTGCAAAGAATGAAACAATCAGAGAGAGAACTAGAAAAGCTGGTGTTATGATGCCACAGACTGTCTTTACAACACTTACAACCTCAGCAGCGACAGAGCGAATTTTGTTCATGCCTCTACCAGCAAAGATAAACTTGTCATTCTCTTCCTGAAAAAAACCCTCCTCCCTCAAAAAAAAAACTGACCCAAAAACCACCAGCCCCTAAACCAACCCATACTCTTCAAATTTTTTTTTTTTAAGAGAGAGGTAAATGATAAAGTTTAAATTAGATTGTATTTGCCTATGGAAATAACTTTTCAGTAATCTTTGTGGTTGGACACATATAAAGCAGAAGTTCATGCTAAGTAAGGTACATGTCCTTGTAGAAAACAGAATATTGTTCTGCAACTTTGCATGGAGAACCTGTCTGTGATGCATTTTCCTGCACTTTCATTTTACATTAAAAGTAAAATGCTTGTAATAATAAAAATGCAGTGGTTGATTGTATTCTAAACTCAAAGAACTATTTTGAGACATAAGACTTTTCAGAAAGGGAACACATCAAAACAAAATGTATATATTAAAAAAGCAGTTACCTTTATAAAGAATACAGGAGAAAGTAGGGAGAAAAGCACAGAATTTAGGTGTGATAAGAAATGAAACCACAAAAAGCCATAATATACTAGTTTATGCAAGCACATCAGCTGTGGCATGGGCAGACCTATATAGAACATGGCAGAAGTTAACTGTGGAGTTCTGATCCTCCTGTTATTTCACCATCTCTGCCTGGGCCCATCCTGTCTCCTGCTGGATTCAAAAGCAAAGGAGAGGCTAGTATAGCCAGGATTGTATCCTTCAGTGTTTAGGTGCTTTGTTTTTCTGCTTCAAACACAGCTGCAGTCTCCTCTGCCTTTGTTTCACTTTATCAGTAGCTCAGGAGCTCATATCCTTCGACTGACTTGGTAACATGAGAGCCTGTTCCCCCTTTTGGGCCACTGCCATATTATCAGAACTGTGAGAGAAGGCCTTCAAAATGCTTGTCCAGCACTTTCATTTGTTGTGCTGTAATGTGGCTGCTGGAGTCGCTGAATATGTAGATTTAAAAGTAAGTTTTTTAAAGCGGCACTAGGGAGGTATGCGCATTAATCCCATTATCTGATAAATGGATTTGTGAACACACCTCCCACCATCCTGCATTAATAACATATCCTTCAGTGTCACTAGGAAATGTAATTTAAATGCTCATGAGGATTCGATAGACCATATGTTCAAAACCATGGAATTAAACAAAACAATTTTATGGAAAGCTGCAACGTTGTCAAGATCTTATCCTCTGCTCTGTCCTGCCAGCTCACCATCCTACAAAGTCACCAACTATACTTGCTACAGATTTTCTGCACATTTGTTGAATGTGCTACCACATACAGTCTTCCCCAAAGACTAATTGGAAACAGAAAGCTCTGACACAAGACCTGATCACTCCTGGAACTTAGGAAATTTAGATTCTCCTTCAAAGACAGATGCTGGCTTCTGCTCCCAGGGAAGCCATCAATTCCTTATCTGCTTTTAAAATGCAACATATTCTACAATATGGGGTGTTCAAATTCACGTTTACTGTAATACGCTTATGTGTTATCAGGATTTTTCCACCACACCACAGTGAAGAATGGCAAAGAAAACCTTTTGGAAGCCGAAGAGCTGAAGCAGTTCATGCTGAAATCAAACATTCTGCACACAGGCCACCAGTTCAGACTTGATATAAGCTGCTAGTGACTCAGACCACTGGTTTCCGTTCATGTGTACTGAATAGACACAGAGACTAGGCTTACATTCTCTTTATGAAGACATACTTTCAGGGAAATGACTCATCAGTGACCTTGGAATATTTATTATCAGTGGTATAGGTTACTTCCTTAAAAATCTATGATCCCATACACGGCAGTATGTTTTTTACTGGTTAATGGGGAATTTGAACTTTAAAATTCCAGTGAGTAATGGATGCAAATCTAAAATTTGTTTGAGTTTTTTTTGGGGGATGGAGGGGGAAGAATCTTAGAAGTACGTTTTTTAGTATAAACTGAAAAAGTTAATACAAGATTTTGAAAATAAAGCTTTTTACCTGCTGTAGCATAACTCAGTTTTTCATTGCCAATATTTCCATTCACAGTTGTTTGGGCATTCATATAGCTCTTGATAAGCACTTTTAACTCCTGAATTTTATCATGGTTTGTAAGTTGTATGTTAAAGCTTTGCAGCAGCAGGTGACTACTTGGGAGCTTCTAAGTGCCCTCAGTAGGCAGGGTGAGTAACAAAGAATCAGGCTTGTCACAATTCCCCCCCAATATTCAGTTGTATATTACAAAAAAAGACATCAAATTGGGGACTTGACAGCATACACAAGTTGCTGGGAATAGGCTGGCAAACAAACTTGCTATGTGTGCCACTGTACCCCACCAGAAACAGCTGTGGTGTGCAGGAGAGGCTTGAATAACATCTGCTGCCAAAGCATAGGCTCAGGACAGCACAGGTCATGTGCCAGCAACAGCCCATATGTCTCAAAGGACTCATCATTGACATTACTGTCCTACATCCTGTCCTACTTTTCCAGAGAACTCAGTACAGTCTGCCCATGAGGTCAAGAAGTTGGAGAGAGACTACATGATATAGCGCTGCAAATGCCCAAGATGCAGCCGCTGCAGTAAGCAGGGAGAGGAAAGGTGAAACAAGCAAGTCACACACTTGGCACTTGAGATGTAAGAGGCCTACGGTGTGTCCTCATACTGACTGAGTAATTCACACCCAGTGAGAGTGGAGACAATTCCTTCCCTTCCACCCATGACCTCCTTGGGTGGCCTCTTTTACTCTCCACAGATAAACACCTGGGTCTTGAGGTGTCCCATTATCCTGGCTGGAGGCACACAGTAACAGAGCACGTTTGATTTTGAAACCCACTTGACCAAGGAAGGAAAGAGCTGTTTCAAGTCCCTGCAGTCCCAGCTCTATGAGCTTAGCTTTAAAGAAGAACTTGCTTTGCAGTCAGGAGAACCAGCTCAGCTGTGGGGTTCAAGTACAGACTTGCAATCAGCAAAGGAGTTTAGCATTTTGCTCAGGAGACTATTACAAATGAAGGAAAGGTTGTTGATTTGGTCATTAGGTAGAAGTTGGGAGAGCTGGCATCTGTGCCTGTCTTTAACCAAGACAATATTCGTGTCAACCTTGCTGAAAATCGAGATTTATGTTAATAGTTTCCCACTGACAGGGAAACGGGTTGGGAAACAGCAGTTCGTATTCTCTAAGCTGCTGCGGTGTGAAGCCACAAGGAGCCGAACAAGGTGCGCTGCACTACACCCTTTGGTCCGCAGAAGGGAGCTCCAGGCTCAGAGCTCGGCCCTGCCTCCCATTTAAGCAAATGTCGCCAAAAACGTTTTCTGTCCTCTTGCAGTAAATAGGTACATAGACTTAATGGTACATTTACAAGGACTTTTGTGAAATGTAATTCTACTCTTTAACTTCAGGTCTGCAATACAGGAGCTACAAATTCTTTTGGGAGCTTAGTACCTTTAGGGAGCATGAGGCTTCTATAGTGTATCACTAGGTATTTCCAGGGAACGTTGTCAAGATACATTTGATTTTGGAACTGAGCGGTCATAGGCACTTATAGCCTAAGCTTGTCAATATAGATTCAATAAGCCCCAATCCTATTCATCTCTTTTTGATGAGTAAGAATTTCGAACCACTGCTATGCAGCAGATGCAACAGTACCTACAACAGAAACATGCAAGTCTGCAATAAAGTACATCTCTACTGATTTAATGTGAACATCTTTGAAGGAGTGATGTATTACACCTGAATATTTTAGAGTTACAAAGCTGAGTTGCAAATCACCATTTCACACTAAAGCAAAAAACAGTTTCAGATGCCCATTGCATTGTCAGTGCAATCAGGGCCCATCAGAACCAACATATTGCAACAGATAAGCAAGACAGTTCAAACAGAAATATCCACAGGATTGTGACCAGGAAAAATATGCCAAAAAAAACCAAAACCAAAACAACCAAAAACCAACCCAAAACAAAAAAGTCCCCTAAATCCGCAACCTCCCCCCCCAAAAAAAAAAAAATGCCCTGGTTAGTTTGTAATGTAATTTAAAATTGTAATTTGTAATTAAAGTGTAATTTAAAATTCGAGCAGCTTACGCTGTATATGGTGAGCACAGCCTCATAATTTAAGTATCCCTGAGGAAAAAAAAAAAATCAAGACACTTAAGGATCTCCATAAGCAGAGCAACAGTTGAGAAAGGCTGCATCCAGGGCTGGGGACCAAGCAGGAGAGTATTTGGTGTTTTTGTTGAAGTGTTTCTAGTGGGTAATGAAACTACAGAAGAAGCTGCCTTCCTGATATCAACAGTGGTGCCCTTCCCAAATTTTGGTGGCTCTTCCGAGGGAGCTCTGATTAGCCAGTTTTTTTCTGTCACTGCTGAAGTCAACTGTTTATTAATTATGAAAATCTCATTTTCTACATTCTCTTCTAAAATAAAAATAAAACCCCTTGGACTTGAGGTTTTGGTCAGAAACAAGTTACCTTGAGGCACTTTTTGTGCATTCTTTATCTTAAAGTGGCTCATGGGTCAATTATATTTTCGTTATCCTTATTCATTTAATGCAAAGGAATAGGTACGGTACAAAAAGCAGTAGGAACAAGGAGGCAGTCTCAACAAAATCCGAGAGATGTCTGAGAGGAAGGAAATTCCCCTCACCAGCCTGTCTGTCATGCTAAGCCCATGACTGAATAGACACAAATTTGTGAGTATGCCAGACAACTCATGATTCACTTGCTGTTAGTTCCTGCAGGCATTTACAGGGAAACAGGGACTTTGTTTTTCTTAAGGGCTATTTACTCTAGCACTGGCCCCTCACCTGAGAAGCCATGCTGTAGCTACAGTGAAGATAAGGGACAATTTCTGGCCCAACTTTGATAAAACCTTAGTCAACTCCATCCAAGTTGATGGCCTGCAGGTTTCTCAGCCACCCGTTAGGAAGAATAAAATCCTCCAATCAAATCCAATAAAACCCCCAAAATCACAGACCCTGCACTTAATAAGACAGGGTTATCTGCTGCTAACCCTGACTGACTGCTCCCCATGGGGCATGGGGTAGATGCGGCATCAGGAGGGAAGTGGGGAAAGAAAAAACCCCTTTAGTTCACACTAGTGCAGAGCTCATTAGGTGCCCTGCTGCCTATTGCTGTGAGAGGTTAGAAATGCTTCTTTATTTCCCCTGCCCTAATGCACTTGCTGCTTTCCCCATTATGTTTATTTTGTGCCACCAGGGCCATAGCAATCAGCTGTGTGAAGCATTATTCCCCAGCCTCCTTTCTGAGGTGAGCACAGGCCTGAAAACAGAAGCAACTTCCAAAAAAAGAAAAAATTACTGCCACATCAATTTCTATTCAAATCTCTTGGCAGATTTCCCTAGTTCCTTTGCTGGAGACCAAGGTTCACTTTCAGCTCCCTAGTCTTCAATACCTCAGGACAGTGAGTGCTGGCATAGACTGAAACCTGGTGACCTTGCTTTGAGAATATTAAGTCTTACTGGAGTTTCTGTGAGGTTAATCGATTCCACTCAGTCCTCTTGTGAAATCCTTGGACAGGAAAGAATAAGGAGAGAAAAAGCCAAGGGAGATTTTAATGCAATTCTTATAGCCTCAGGATTGCTTCAGTTTTTATGGTGTTTGTCTCGGTCTCACCCTCCTTGGAAAATATGCGTCTAGATACTCATATTATTCTTTATATAATATAAAACAAACAAACCAACCAACCAACCAATCCATGATTATTGAGCTGCATCTTTAATTTGCCAGGGCCACCCAATCTGTGACACATTTGGAAAGCTATATAGCAAAATACATGCAACATCATATAAGTATAACATGACGTCAGTTATCAGAACTGCTTGAGATGCTATCTTACCTAGAGCTCCCAAAATTTTGTGAAGAGATTTATCTCGTAGAGCCTGACACCCAAAAAAACATCAAGTGCAAGGAAGCTAGTTCAAGTGGTTATAGTCACATGGAGACTTGTGTTAAGCTCTGGCCCATGGAGCCATCCAGGCAACAATTAGCCTGATTAGCTTGCCAGACTCTCTTTCCTCTTTCCCACAGTTGCCAACACAATTTCTGTTGAGTGGGCACTGACAAATGCAGTTGTACTGAAAGGCCCAAACTCCTTGTCACTTTGCAGCAGCTAGAGCTCACTGATATCTCTGTATTTCTCTGTACCTGATGGGATCCATAGATTGACTCCAAGCTTTTCTCACTCTTCCTCTCATCATGAACTGCATTGCACCTGTGACAGTAGTGGACCTTCATCTGACATGAAGGTTTCATGTGCTAAAATACTGAAGAAAGCAAAGTCTCAACATCACCTTAGCTCCTCCCCAAGTAAACTGCTCTCCAAAAGGCTGTCCTATCAAAGGCACTGATCTTATATCAAAATTTGGCCACACTTTAGTTGTATACAATATCTGGTGCATGAGCACTTGAGTCACGTACACACTGGTGGGCTGAAATGGGGTCACCGGCCTGCTCAGGGCCAGCAAGGACCATTGGTGGCATTTAGGGCCCTGTCATATACAGAGCTGCAGAACACAATGCATTGTCAAAACCAGCAGATCTGACCAAAAGAGTGTTTCTGTTGCCAAAACATCCCCATTCCAATGCCCACGCCTTGCCTTCTGTGATCAGTGCCGCCTTTTATTGGATCAGGATCACTCTGTCCTACAGGTCCCTAGCCAAACTGTCTAGCAGCTTCAGCAGGAGAATCCTGAAAGCAGCAGAATAACTGGGCAACTACTGCTAGGACATACTAACCTTGCAGAGCACTCAACCCATAAATAGCAGTATGAATAAAAATACTTCAGTTTGAACACCTTAACAAAGATTGGGCAGGAAAATATTTCAATCAAGAAGTAATTTCTAATGCAGAGTGTTCCCTAATTATTTGCCACTGTTCATGAGATTGTACTGAGAGCTGCTACTAAACCTCATCACTTTCAACCCTCTGAAATGCCACACAAGTGTCACATGAGTAGCTGAAATTTTGAGCACCAATCTTTCCATTCATCCAACTTAAAATTTTTTTTCTTCTTTTTTTTTTTTTTTTCCCTGTTACAGAGACTGATCGAGAGTGTTATATAATCTTTGGATTTGTCTGTCCAACAATCATCTAATTAATCATTGATAATTAAAATGACCTCCTTTTGACTGGTATCTGATCTCAGAAAGGTTCAAAAGAAACTTGACACATGTTGTGTCATGTTCCAGCATAATCTACTACAGGTATATGATAATGTTATGCCACATCTGGTTTCCAGAGAACAAAATGATCCCAGGGGCAAATTAAAGGAGGAACCAGTACACTGGAGGCAGTTCAAATATATAGTAACATACAGGGGCAAGTGAGCTTCCAATGTACTTGTAGGACCATCAGTAACCGCAGAAGCGGCGTTATTTTTAGGTATGTCTAAGCAGGGACATCTCGAACAGATAATATAGTGTTACAACCCCTTCTATACTTAAGTGCTAGAAGAAACCTTTTAAGAGACAATCTGACTAAAATCTCAGCTAAACTGATAAGAAGTATTCCTCAGATTTTGCCTGCACAAGCGCTGAAAGCCCATAGACACTGTATCCATAATGTGCAGACCATAAGGAAAACGAATCAGCCATCCTATGTCTTCTGTGATTTTTCTTAAGCAACTCCCAATCCTACATGTTAACTGCAGATCGATGCACACTTCTTGGCCACTGTGGGTTGAAGGAAAAACTTTCAGGTTTCCAGGTGCCTCAGATGAAACAACACCATGAGAAGCCCAATTCTCCAACTATAATAAATACTCCCTTTCAGGGAAAGCTGCTACCCCATCATCCCCCAGGCCCACTCCATCTGCACAGGGCAGTCCAAACCTCAAAGTGGAAACAACATGCCCCAAGGGTAAACAAGTAGTGAGCCCTCATTTGCTTTTCCTAGGTGCTCTCTTCTCAGGAGTACTTTTCTTCCTGGAAAAGCAATGCACAGTCCTGAGACCACCCTTTAAATTCATTAAAAGGCAGTGACAGCATTTACTTCTCTCTTCATGGATATTTTTGTCAATTTGAGGAGGAAGAACATTCTGGGGGAACAATAATATCAGCTACAAAGCTGGAGTCCTACCCATCTCACAGTAGCACATTTCCATTGAGCTGGGCAGGCTGACTGGTGAAAGCAAAAATAAACACTTACATTTATTTTATGCTGAGGCTAAGCAGGAGCTTTTTAAAAAAACATGAAACACTAGTGAACCAAGGGGTTTAGGGGCAGAAAAGCTATGCAACTGTAATAAGTTGTGGGTCTCCTCCCTACAGGATATTGGTTTTCAGTATATGATTAATAACAAGAAAACTGTATCCTGACTTTGGGGTCTGCATGAGCATCCTGGAACAAAAAGGGCCATAAATTAGCATCAATTATGTATTAAAGTTCCAATTAACCTGTCTGACACTGATATACTTTAACAAGGTACACTTAGATAAAAGAAGCAACTCTCTAATTACTTGGAACGGGACCTCCTGACCCATTCTGCTCTTTTATCGCAATGCCAACCTAATGAGGAAGGAAGTGAGAGGTAGGAGACCATGCATAAGGCAAGGCTGTAGCACCACAAGATGCCCCCCAGGAAACGCTTTTACCTTCTTAAAACTGCCAATGATTAATATTTTATTGCTCTCAGTGTCTTTTAACTGTTCTCAGAAGAAGTGGTTTTGAGGCTGAAATTGCTAATATTCATTTTAATGTGGAAATCTGCCATCTAATGAAGGTCTTGGCCACCCATTCTTGCTCTGTAACACATCACACACACAGTATTTGTGGTGATAGCACCCAGGGTTCCCATACAGAGATTTAAAGGGTGCTTCTTGAAGTGAAGTATCTTAGTCCAGGCAAGAGGAATAAGTCACAATTAATTTACACCTTAACTAGAAGAGTTGTTTTAAGCATATTTTTCAGCATTATGCAAAAAGCAAGAGCAAAAGGTAAAGCTGTATAAAACCTGGGCTGCTAGTAGGGAGAGCTACAACTAAATGATGAGTAAGGATCTAGTCAGGAAAGTATATACAGAGTATCTAATAAGGCATACAGTTTTTCTTCCTTTTTATGTTGGTTGAAACAAGAAAACCCTGGTTGTTCAGGGGGATAAATCCACATGCATCTCCTGCCCCTTAAAAATTTAATAGTTGCAGAGTGTACAGCCAGGCAGTCTGGTCATGTTTAGTTCCATACATTGTAGAACATTTCTGCCTTAGATTGACTGACCAGACTATGAACAGGTGCAATTATACAAAGGGCAAAGAGGGTTGGTTAGTTTTTGTTTGTTCTTTTTTTTTTTTTTTCCTGTGTTTGCTGTTTGGGTGGTTTTTTTTTTTTTCCCAATCACTTGAAAATGTTGCACTTTACTGTTGAATAACAGTTCTCCAGAACAACACAATTTCTTTAATGAGAACTGCAGAAGAACTTGTCCCTGAAGAACAAACTTTTCTCAGTGCCAGTCCTTTCTCTGTGTCATGTTATCAACACTGTAAATGATTTTCAATTAACAATGACACTGTCTCCTTTATGATTTTCCAACGAAATATAGTTGGAGTCTTCACTTCAACAGTTGGTATCTGACTAGCCACCCGAGTCTGACATCTCTCCTCTTGGAGAAGAGGTGTTGTTGGAATCCAAAAGCACTTCCTAATGATAGTCAGAGCCTTCAAAACTCAAAGAGAAGCAAATTCAGCATTGGGATTTCATCTGGATGACTCCTCCAGCAAGCACTTTCCTGTGTCCTTGCAGTCAAAGGTTCTCTCACATATGTCATGTCAAAGCTTAACTTAAACATGTTGGGTCATACTCTTCCCTAGATGGAATTTTGTGACTCCTTTCCCAGTGTGGGGCTGTTGGTTGCAATGTGCTTCATTAGCAAAAGCAATTAGCAGAGATTTGCCCAAATTACAGCCTCTCCAGCACAACTTTCAGTATTTCCTTGCTTTAGTTAGGAATTTTATCTTTATCATCTTCCTCGTAACTTTGAGCAAATCTGCCAAAGCCAGAGGAAAATGGAGGCATAAACGTAAAAAACAGTTGTGTCTCTTAAAAGTAGCTAAGAGGGTCAGTCAGGTCACCTGAAAGATTTGAAGAGCTCAGCAATGTCTGGGGCTGATGCAGCCACATACATTTTTCCCCTCCCATGCATTTTGTGGAGGAGTATGCCTGGATCGTTCAGAAGGCTTGTGAAAGTTTAAAGTGAACTTATACAACTAATTTTGGACTTTTATGAAAGCCCAAGTTGCTTCAGTAAGCGCTTCTGGAAAAAAACACATCCATAGTTAATACATGATGCATATACTTTGATCTGTCTCCATTTAAACCAAGGTCTTATTTTGACATCTGTGGGAATTAAAGGCTAGTAGGATTGGCCAGGTTAATAAATGGTTAGAATGACAGTGCCATAGTCAGGGGTTTGGGTATCTAGAACAAGGGCCTCAATTTAGTAGGCCAGGTCTACTGGGGACTGGTGGAGCTGGTCTGATGACGAAGGGGAAGAGTGGTTTTGGTAGGAGTCCTGCCAGACTGGTCAAGGATTCTTTAAGTTAGATGTGTTGGGGGAGGAGGGCATCATTCCATCCCAACATTCCCAGTCAGTTGCCAGCACCTATAATAAATGCCCAGAGCAATGTAGAGATATTCCACCCGCTCCAGCCAGTGAACCGGTTTCATTTGGAGCTCGGCTCAGATGCCTCTATACAAACACCTGTAGCATGGGGAACAAACAAGAGGAATTAGAGACGTGTGCACTTCTATGGGAGTATGATATAATAGGCATTGCAGAAACATGGTGAGGAGGTTCCTATGACTTGTGTGTTGGAATGGAAGGTTATAGGCTCTTTAGAAAAGACAGGCCTGGCAGACAGGGATGTGGAGTTGCTATTTATGTTAGGGATAGGCTGGAGAGTATGGAACTCTGTCTGGGAACGGGTGAACAGTAGACAGAGAATTTGTGTGTCAGGGTTAAAGGCAGAATAGTGATGGGAGACATTATTGTGAGAATCTGTTACAGACTGCCTGACCAAGAGGACTCTGTGGATGACGCACTCCATAGACAGATAGGAGCAGTCACACACTCGCAGGCCCTTGTTCTCATGGGGGACTTCAACCATCCTGATATCTTTCGGAGGGATGATATGGCCCGCCACGAGAAATCCAGGAGGTTCCTCGACAGTGTGGAAGACAGCTTCCTTCTGCAAGTAATAGAGGAGCCGACAAGGAGAGGTGCCATGTTTCACTTCATGCTCACCACCAACAGGGAAGAGCTGGTTGGAAATGTGACACTCCAGGGCAGCCTTGATTGCAGTGATCATGAGATGGTTGAATTTGAGATCCTCAGGACAGTGAGAAGAGCATGCAGCAAGCTCACTGCCCTGGACTTCAAGAGAGCAGACATTGGCCTCTTCAGGAACCTACTTAATAAGGTTCCATGGGATATAGCCCTAGAGGGCAGGGGGGCTCAAGACTGTTGGTTGATATTCAAGGATCACCCACTACAAGCTCAGGAGTGTTGTGTTCCAACTAGAAGTAAGTGCAGCAGGAGGCCCAGGTGACCTCCTTGGTTGGATAAGGAACTGCTGAAGAAAAGTCAAAGGAAAAAAGAAGCTTATAAAAGGTGGAAGCAAGGACAGCCAGCCTGGGAAGAATGCAGGGATGTTGTCTGAGAAGCTAGGGACCAGGTTAGGAAAGCTAAGGCCCACTTAGAATTAAACTTGGCTATGGATGTTAAAAATAACAGGAAGGGAATCTATAGGCATGTAGCAAATAAAACACAGAGCAGGGACAGCATAAGCCCCCTCTGGAAGCTATCAGGAGAACTCACTACCCTGGATTTGGGGAAGGTTGAGGTTCTTAATGATTTCTTTGCCTCACTCTTCACTGGCAATGACCACAAATGCTCTGACCACACTACCCAAGTCTTGGAAAGCAGACGCAGGGACAGTGAGAATGAAGACCTCAGGGCCTCTGTAGGACACAACAGGTTTGAGACCATCTTAGGAACTTGAATGTGTACAAGTCCATGGGACCTGATGAAATCCATCTGGTGGTCCTGAAGGAGCTGGCAAATAAAGTTGCTAAGCCACTGTCCATCATATTTGAAAAATCATGGCAATCAGGTGAAGCTCCTGATGATTGGAAAAAGGGAAATATTACCACATTTTCAAGAGGGGAAAATGGATGAGCCAGGGAGTTACAGACCAGTCATCCTCACCTCTGTTCCTGGCAGGATTATGGAGCAGATTCTCCTAGAAGGCAAGCTAAAGCACATGAAAAACAGCAAAGCGGCTGGTGAGAGCCAGCATGACTTCACTTAGGGGAGATCCTGCCTGACCAATTTGATGGCCTTTTATGATGGGGCTACGGAACTGATGGACAGGGGTAGAGCAGTTGATGTCATCTACCGGGATCTGTGCAAAGCATTCAACACTGTCCCACATGACATGCTTCTCTCTAAATTGGATAGATCGATTTGGTGGGTGGACCACTCGGTGGATAAAGAACTGGCTGGATGGCTGCATGCAAAGAGTTGTGCTCAATGGCTCAGTGTCCATTTGGAGACCAGTAATGAGTGGTGTCCTTCAGGGATCGGTGTTGGGACTGGTCTTGTTCAACATCTTTGTCGGTGACATGGACAGTGGGATTGAGTGCGCCCTCA
>JASSUY010036194.1:0-5000 GCA_032466535.1 Forpus xanthops
TCGGCTCCGCTCCGCAGCCGGGCGGGCCGGGGTTGGCGGCGGGCAGAGGGGAGTCCCGGGGGGGCTGCCCGGCCTCGGGGCCCGGGCTGGCCTTGAGAGCGGTCTGCGGGACGAGGAAGCCCAGAGGCTGGGTGATGGGGTAGAGCAGGAAGTGTCCTTTGCCGATGAGGGTGCGGGGGGCACAGGGAGGGAGGCTGGGGAAGTCCGGGGCGGCTTTGCGGCGGGGGGGTGAGTCGGAGAGGAGGCTCTCCACGCTGAACGGGTTGAGCTTGTGGAAGCTGCCGGCGCTGCGAGCCCCCCCCGCACCTCCGCTGCCGTCCCCCGACGGGGCGGCCGTGCAGTCCTTGTCGGGCGGACCCTGAAGCCGCCCGCTCCCGCTTCTTTGGCTGGGGTAGAAGGGCTCTGCCGTCTGGTCGCAGGTGCCGTGGGGCGGCTCGGAGGGGGCGGCGGCGGAGGGCGGCGGGTGAGGCGGCGGGGGCTGCCCGCGGGGCTTGGCCTCGGGAGGGGCGGGTGAGAGGCCTCCCCCGCCGCCACTGTCGCTGTCGGAGCTGGGGGTGCTGTGCAGGGAAAGGGCGCTGGGCGAGTGCGGGTGGCGGCTTTGGCTTTTGAGGAGCTTCTTCTCGTGCTTGCGCTTCTTCTTCTCCATCTTCTCCAGCTCCTTGCGGGCGATCTCCTCGGGGTCCATGGGCTCCCCGCTGCACGTCGTGGGGTGGGAGTTGTGAGCCGGCCGCCCCGGTCCCTTCTTCGTGTTCTCTTTCTTTCTCCATTTGGCCCGGCGGTTTTGGAACCAGACCTACACACCGAACAACGAGAAGCAATTAACACCCAGCGCACCGGCCCCCCGCGGTGGCCGGGGCAGGGGAGGGCAAAGGGATTGAAGCGCAGATCAGGCCTCCCCATCCAACCCTCGAGGTGCTGGCAGCCCCCATCCACAGGGCCGAGCATCTGCGAGACGGCGAGCAAGGATAGGGGGCAGGAAGAGATATCCACACTTCTTTAACGGGGTAGAAAAATAAAAGCAAGGGGAGCAGGATGCACACACACACACACGCACGCTGTGTCCTGCCCTCACCGGTGCCGCAGGGAATGGAAGGGGTAACACGCACACCACCACCACCACCCTCCCCGCAGCCTCGGTGTGCAGAAGCCCCCAGAGGAGCCTCCCGGCCTGTGGGGCCTGGCGACATCAGTCCTCAGTAACGCGCAAACCGCAGCACAACGAGCAGGCCAAAGGGGGGGGGGGGGGTGCAGTCGCCTCGCCCGGGTGGAGAGGGGCCTGGTCCCCCTGCCCGTTGCGAGCACCGGAGCAGAGCGGTTGGATCAGCCCGAAAGCGGGTTTATCCCAATTCTGGGGGAAATTAAGAATCAGCTTTATTTAAATCCTCTCTGCTCCGGCGGTTCCCCCGCGTCCCCACAGCGCCCGCGGAGCCTCGGTCCATACGGGGGGTGCCGGCAGCGACCACATCTCGGGAGCATCATGGGGATATCATTGGCCCGATCCCGACTCCTTTCCCCCTACCGAGCCCAGAAAGCTCCCAGGCCCCTGGGCACTGCGGAGCGGCTCCAGCCGGAGCGGGGAGGTAACGGCGGCTCGGAAAGATGCCGAGAGATAAAGCGGACGGAGGGACCGCTGCAGACGGCTGCAGCTCGTTCCGGGAGCACCGTCCCGCGTCGGAGGACGTATTTCCCGGACACATTGCTCACAGGAGACGGAGCAGAGGCACTAGCTCGGCCTCATCGCCTGCAGGCACGGCGGCACGAACCAGCGTCTGCCCAACACAACAGCCAACCCGCGTCGCAGCCGCGTCCCCCATCCCATCCCATTCTATTTTTCCAGGATCCACCGAAGCAGCTACACGGTCCTCGCACCCCATCCCGTACGGCCGAGAGCCCGGGCAGCTCGTTAAAATTAAGTTTTACGCGCTCTCGATGCGCCTACGAGTTTTTTATTGACATTGCCCAGCGCACCCCCGTGATTAAAGCCTCGTATTTGCATGCTATTTTCTTCTCCCTTAATTCATTTAAGAAATAATTTTACAGTGAAAAAAAAATATATTCATAATCATTTTTTGAAGGCCTGCGGAAGCCAGGGCTTCGGGGATCGTTTGCAAGAGAAATGAATAAACGAAAGGGAATTATAAGGGGAAAATAAACCAGCAGGGAAAGGGAAGGAGAGGGCCGGAGGAGCGGGACCGCGGCCTGGGCACACAGGGTCCGACCCGGAGCGGGGCTACGGGTCCCCTGCCCCGGGGGGCGATCGGCGAGGGGAGAGGGCAGGAACGGAAGGAGGGGGAGACGCGGGGTTTACCTGCACTCTGGATTCCACTAAGTCCAGCCGGAGCGCCAGAGCCTCTCGCATAAACACGTCCGGGTAGTGACTCTCGTTAAACGCCTTTTCCAGCTCCTCGAGCTGCCAGCCGGTAAAATTGGTGCGGGTTCGTCTTCTTTTACAGCCAGGGCTTTCTTTGTCCGGGTCACCCGAGTCTGAAAAGGCAGAAATACCCTCAGCCCCATGGAAAAGAGGCCTTCTCCCCCCCCTCCTTTCCATTCACAGGAGCCTTTTAACTTTTGTGCTCTGTAGCGTTGGTAAAAAGAGCGGGATTATTCACACACCTGCGCTAAAAATGGGCAGGAACCCGATCTGCCCTCGCCTCCTCCGAAAATGTACTTTACAGAACATTTATTCCTGAAGGAAGCTCTCCACAGGCACTCAGCTGGCAGAGAGAGAGAGAGAAGTTCCAGCATTTGCTCCAGCCACCAAAGCTTGAATTCATCAAAAATTAAAAGCCCCCTTCTCCCTTCCCCGATTCCCCCTTTCCCAGCAGCTCACGGCCCCGTCCCAGCGGGACCAGAGGGCAGAGCGGCCACAACCCTCCTGCAGACCCCCCGAATACGGGTGGGTGCGGGTCGGGGCTCTCACAGCCTCCCCCGTGCATACGTGCCCATGCCGGGGGTCACAGCCCGAGCTGCTCCGCTCCTCACGTTTTCCGTCAGGTGTGGAGATTGGAAATAATAGGAATGATCTTTATTAGGCTGAGGCGCAGAGAGGGAACTGCTTCAGGATTAATAAAAAGGACGTTGGGGCGACGGAGTGGTTTAATAGCTGAACAATAGCAGTGCCACAGGCCGGTGGGGATGGAAGGAGAGCTCTTCCTTTCGGTTAAATCGTTTTTTTCTTTTTTTTTTTAAAGAAATACAGTAATTACCGCTCTCGATTCCCTAAAGTCCAGCCATTCCCATTATTATTTATATATATATATATGCTTTTAATGCCGTGCTCCGAGCCCCCACCACAAAGATGAACTTTAAGGGAAGGCCCTGGGCCGGGCCCGCTATTGTTCAGGGCACACGTGTGGCCCCATGGCAGTTGAAAAGGGGGGACGCTCCGGCGCTTGGCCCAGGCCCCCCACCCAGCTCTGCCCGGCCCTTCTGGTGGGCCCAACACAGCTGCGTCCCCTCCAGACACCCTAATAGCAGCAGATGAGGGGGGCTGTGGTGTCCATCCTCTGTGCTAACCTGCTCCGGGCGGGGAGCGGTGGTCGGGGCTTTGAGGGGGGCACACGGGGCTGGGGCCGCTCCTACCTGCGAGCTTGAAGGGCTGGTTGTCTCCGCTCCCCCCGCAGCCGGGGGGGATCAACGGCGCCGGGTTGACCACGGAGGCAGCGCAGGAGCCGCTCAGTAATCCATCGATGGAGAAGGGCACCGAGGCGGCGGCCGACTGCAGTTGGTGCCCGGCCAGCTCGTAAACGTGGTGGTGACCGAGAGGGTAAGGGAAGCCCACCATGGCCCCGAACTGGGCATGGGGATGCTCCAGGATGCGGCTATCCATCATGGGGGCGGCTCTAGCGAGGGGGGTGCCGGCGGGGCTGGGGGTGCTGGCAGCGGGGCGGCTGGGGCCGGGGGTGCTGCTGCCGGAGGAGGAGGCGCGGCGAGGGGCTCATGCTGCAGGGCGCCGGGCGCTTTAACTTTATCAACATCGGGCTCCCGATAATTAGCTCAGGCTGGGGGAATTTGGGACCAATAAGAAACGTTAATCGGTCCTGACGTCAGAGACGTGCCAGTGTGGGGAGCAAACGTTTTCCATATCGATTGCTAATTATACCTGACATCCAGCCTCAATAAACAATATCAGAGCTGTCACAACACGACAAGGGGGGCTTTGATACGAACTCCAGCCCGGGGAGGGTCGACGGGGGCCGGGGCGGGCAGGGCAGGGGAGGGGGTGGGAGGACCGGGGGGGGCTTCACGGATCCGCCTGAAACCCGGTTAAATACTCACCAGCCGGAGTTACAGAGACACACAGCCTCCCCCCTCCAACCCACCCTCTCCCCCCGTTGTCCCCTCCCCTCTCCAAATCACTAATAGATTTCCCTTTAAAACATTCACCAGCGTGTTGTGGGGATTTTTCACCAGAAATGCTCTACTCTCTGAACCTTTAAAGTGATGTTGCTCCAATTACAGGGAGACATTGAGCGGCAAATAGACTGATCCAATAATAGGAGATTCATCATCCGCTCTTTCCAGAGCTGTCACATTGAATTTAAAACTACAAGCCTTTTCATCTCCTCTCCGGCTCTATAACAGGGGAAAGGGGAGGGGGGCAGAGGGAAAATATGGGGGGGGGGGGAAGGAGGGAAAAAAAGAAGAAGGAAGAGGCGTTTTCAGCGTTTAAGAGGAGATTCAACCATATCAATCGAAATCATAATTAATGCAATCTCCTATCGATTCAGCCACAGAGACACTCCCCCCTCACCCCCCCCCACCCCTCCCGCCCGCAGCAACCACAACCCTCGAATTGTGAGCTCAGCCACAACCTGGAGCAGCCTCTGTTCTCCAAGAGGAGGCCCAAAAAGAATAAATCACAATAGTAATAATAACAAAAAAGAAAATCAAACCCGAAGTTCCCTCCCCTCGTGCTGTCCCCCACCTCGCGCTTTGCCCCGCCAGTCGTTAACAGCTTCCAAACAGCCGCCAAATTTGTCCTAATTTAATTACATCCC
>JASSUY010036194.1:10000-26331 GCA_032466535.1 Forpus xanthops
AAAAATGCATTAACTGTTTCCAAAATCTACATCGCCGCTTAATTAAATATGTTATCCTGTTTATAGGATCTGTGGCTAATTATTTAGAGTCGTTTAATCTACGCGATTTGCACGTTAATTAAACAGCACCGGGCTGCATTGTACGCGCTCGGAGCGCAGGCAGCGCCTGCTAGGGGCTGCTCGCCACCCTGCAGCCCCGGAGCCCAGCTTGGAGGGGTTGGAGTCCACCCGGGAGCTCAGTGTGGGGGAGAGGTTGGAGCCCCCCCGAGGCAGCAGAGAAAGCCGCCTTGGGGGCTCGGTCAGAGGCTCCCCCCGGCTTGGACACCCGAGACAAGATCAAAAGATGCTGGGATGCAGCCGGGAGGGGAGGGGGGACGTGCGGGGTGAGGGGACACCAAGTGGGATGGAGGGGCCTGCGTGGAAAGGGAGACAACAGGATGGGGGGGAAGCCCGCAGAGATCGGGCTCCCGCACTCTTCCACTCCCGCTCCGTTGCGTACCCTCTTCCCCCCCGTGTCATCCTCCCCCCCCCCCGCCCCACCGCTTCTTCCCCTGTCCCCATCTGTCTCCCTCGGAGCTCGTGTGTTTTGGCCTTTGTGTCCCAGCCCCGCTCCCATCTCCTTCTGCCCCATTAACCCCCGGCACGAGACCCGGCGACAAAAGGGCTGCAATTTGATCCGGGCTTTATTGAATCCCTATTGTTCTCCCAGCTAATCCCCCCTTGTCCTCCCTTCCCCGCCGCGGGCAGGGGAGGCCCGGAGGGGTACACCACGACGTACGTCTCTTAATTGCTTAAAAACTAACTGCCCCACCACCCGACTGCAGAGAAACCCGCAGCAGGTTGGGAAGGGGTTGCTGTTCCTTGGGAAATTAATGCCTTTCCAAGTTTGGCCCTGGGAAAACGCTGCCCACCCTCGTCTTAGGCATGTCAGGAGGAATCACAGGGCTTTTAAATGGGGGATTAAAGAAAGTGGTCACTTTTGACACAGTAGGAAAAATCCCTCCGTGACGGTAATGAAAGCCTGGATGATATAAGTATCTTCTGGTTCACAATAGCAATTAATATGGTAATATTCTACTATTAAAGATGCTAACATTAAGATGGAGCTTGTATGCGGTTAAAACATTTAATAGAGGGGAAAATGCATTCCTTGAGCATCAGGTAACAAAGTCAAATGGAGAAGGAGGAGTGAAAGTCTCTTAAAATAACAAAGGCCTTTATATAATTTGGGAAGCCCTTTAATACTCCCTCCTTGAGGAAAACTGGAGGTGCTTTGACAATTGGGTGTTAGTGACTGCTAGAGGAGGGAGCTTGTGCTGGGTGGGGAGAAGTATTCTGGTGGGAGCCCAGCCCTGTTTGGAGACCAAACACCCTGGGGGAGGACCACCTGCATCTGCAGTGATCCACTGGTGGCCCATGAGAAGCCTGTGCTGGGAAAAAGGCATTGAAGCATCATGGTACCCCAGAAACAAAACGGTTGGAAGGAGCATCTGGAGGGCTCTGGTCAAAGCTCCCATCAAGGCAAGGCCAAGTTCAGCATCAAACCAAGCTGTTCATGGCTTTGTGCAGAGGAGATGAGCATCCCTCAAGGGTGGAGGTCCCAGGACCCCTCTGAGCTCTGTCCCAGTGCTGCAGTTCCCAAACGTTGTGAGTCGCACCACCTAGGCCTACCCACGGACCTCCTGCTTTGCCTTGGGGTGCCTTGTCCCATGCAAACACCTCAAATCATGATTGGGCATAGCAAAGTCTCTAGTTTCTGCTGGAGAAGAAGGCAGGGTTAAGAGCTGCTCACCTCTGCCCTGCGAATCCCCTTGGTTTGATCAATTTGCCAAGCAGGGCATAGGTACAGCTACACAGAAATATTCACAGCAGAGTTTTTAAAGTATCCAACTATTTGGGAGAAAATTAGAAAGTACTTATTCAAACCGCAGTCCAGGCTCTTATTACTGTAACAGCATTTTCCTTTTTTTTTTCTTCTTTGTTTTCAATTAAAACCAGTCAGGATTTAGGTTTTGCTTTTCACTAGAATAAAAGCAATTTGCAAAGATAATGGTATTGTGGGAATGGAGGAACCTTTCAGCTGCTCACCAGAAAAAGGAAATATTTACCAGCTGGCTCTGATGATGAATTGGAGACTGATGTGGAGAGCGTGGTCTTTGTCCTGCCTACAGCTCTGCTGACTTCATCAAATCAGACCATCTTCATTTTATAGTTAGTTTTTCTCTAAGATGTAGTATTTATGGGAAACAAGAAATTGCCTTTTGAAGCTTCTGCCTTTGTATAGTTTATTTAAAAGAAATTCTGCCTGGCTGATCCCAAGGATTCATGTAGGTCTTTCAATCTCCAGCCTGACCAGCTAGCTCAGGTTCCCTGCTCCAGGTGCTTTACTCAGCCTTGTGTTCTCCTACACAAGGCTGCACACACAAAGCGGTTCCCCAGGTAAACCCTCTGCTAAGTTTACATCTGAATCAAAGCCATGCATCACAGGGAGATGTGAATTGTTCCCCTTCCTCCAAAACTGGAGAAGATGGAAAGGAAAATGTATGGAGAACAGGTCAGGAAGGTGCCAATAACAGTTGAAGCATTATTGACTACTGCCATGCTATGCTGGAAGTTCCATCCCTGTGTGTGCTGCTAAGGACACTCCATAACCTACAGCAAACGGATTAAGTCAGATTACCAAGAGCTTCATGTTAAACTTCAGCTCATTCTGATGGAGCTGGTTAGGGAGCAACCACACAAGGCAACAGTGACCCTGGGCAGCCAGGGTGAGTGTAGGCATGTAATCTCTTCAGCTGGGTGATGCATGATGGTAGCAGCCCCTTGACTTATGTCTTTATTGCCTTTCCCACAAACCTTGTCTCAAAAACTATTTCCTTGTGACATGCTCAAAATTGGCTCTGCTGCAAATACTAATAATGCAGTGATAGCGTGATACAGAGCAGTGAGTCTAAATAGAAGAATACTAATGACCAAGAAAAAAAGTGTAACAAACACCACTATTTAATTTTCCTTTTTCTTCACTGGCTGATGTTATTTTGATAGTAACATTGAAGCCATCAAACAAAACGGGCTGCAGCCGTTGTGATGGGAGCTGAGAGGTAATCTGCCCCATAACTGTTTCCAGCTCTGCTGCTGGAGGTTGATGTGGATAAAAGTGACCCTTTGGGTCATCTGCCCTTGTCACCTTGTCTAGTCCATGCATGACATCTCCTGGTGGAGCCCATCTCACCATGCACAGAAGGGCTTCACTGGTAAGGGCGCTTCATCAGCGAGCACCACGGAAGCAGCTCTAATCCATACGAAAAAGTAAGACTAGGAAAAAAGCTACTGAAACTGAGCAGTGGATGAGACTGAGGGAGGAAGAAAAAGCCTCAGACTTTAAAGGCAGTATTAAAACAGGGCGTGTAGAAAGCGAAGTCAATTAGGCAAAAGAATCATTTGCTGACGGAGGTCCCTGGGCCAAATTCCTAAAAGGATTCATCAATCAACTAAAAATACCCTTGGGATAGTTTGAATACGGACTGAGTTACTGAAGGGCAATGCCCCAGATGACCCAGGAGGCCCTTTCCAATCCTACAGTATAAACAATGACGCCATTAACATTCGTACTAAGTACCTGCTCAGGCTCCTCAGCTCCCATCCAGAGCAGGAGCAGAGGATGCGAGATGTGCTTTGCTCCCTACCTTAACCCAGAGAACATCCTTTAGGTACCCAGCAATTGCTCTGGTTTCCTTATCCCTAAAACCACCCTCGTAGACGGGGAATTATGGAAAACCCTCTTGACAATGGTAGGAGCAGCAAGAGGCCAAAAAGATCAGTGGAAAAGCCTGAAGGAAATCCTACAGTGTTGAAAAGAACAACAGAAAGGCTCACTGGTGAGCAGAGAGACTCAGGGCACAGAAACCTTAATGGCCAAGTGATGCCCAGAAGGCACTTGCAGGGCATGGGAGGAATGGAGACAGTGTGGGGAGTTTGCAGGCATTTATTCTAATTGTAGAAACAAAGAACTACATTTGAGGGGACTGAAAAAAGCCAGGTGGAGTCTGGATACCGTATTTGGAAATGAAGCAGGAACCTGGTGCCCACCAAGGTGCTCCAGGTGACCTTTGCCGTTGGGATGTGCCATCTCACTGGAGAGGAGTTATCAGTGTACAGACCAGGGATTGTGTGTTGTATCAGCCGCAGCAGGAGAAAAGCCATTTTGTTATTAACTATTTCTCTTTCCTTTAACATCCCTGATGACTAGACCTCACTGAAATGACACCCCACGATGTGTCACTGTTGGGTGCTGTCCGGGGAGATGGCAGAGCACTGTAGCACCTTGTGTAGGTGTACAGGTCTGGATTTAACATGAAGGCAAACCTGCTGCCCTAAATCCCTAACTTGTGATTCAAGAGGATAAAAACAAAGCCAAGGTTAGATAAAAACCATCACTATCAGAACCTAATTATGCATCCACAGGCTGATGCTCGTTATTTGTCCTTCAACCTGGAAACAAATTAGCCTAGTGAAAAAACGAGTTAAAACGGGGAAAGGATATAAAGGCTGAAGAGCATTTGTGTCTGTGCTCAAGTGTCAAAGTCAGCACTGAGCTCTGGATACTACATTTGTCACCACAATCAGGTGCTTCCTACATATGGTGGCATATCCAGGACGTTTATTTTGCTCAGAACAGATTACAATTACTCATAAGTGGGAATCTGAAGCTGTTAGAGACTGGTGAGATGTGGGAGCTTGGTGCAGGCATGGGGGCTCATCAAAACCAGAGGTGGTCAGAAGCCATGGGTCTAGTGTGTCAGCTGCCACTCAGTCAACCCAACTTGAGAGACATTTTAGCTCTGGCACGAGCTCCCCAGTGACAGCCAGCATAGCCACACAGAGTTTGGCTCTAATGACCTCTAATAAATGTGGAATCAAATCCCAGGGGCTGGGAAGAAAAGAAGCTGGTAACTAACTACAGTGGGATGGCAGCTCTCCGTGGGTTTATCGCGCAAGAGTTTAAGAAGCTGAAGACTATAATTAAATTGCCTGAGAATGTATAATCACAGCAAGGAAGGCCTTTTTCCCTGTTCCTTCCCTGCAGAATGTGGGAAGAAATGAAATTACATCATAGGAAAGGCACTTGGTAGTCATCTAATCCCATGCTGTCTGCCGCACCACCCGGCACCCCTTGGTTTTTGACCAGTTGCTTTGGCCGCCTATGAAAGTCACCCACAAACTGGAAGTTCTGGCACAAGTGGGACAATCCTGGGTTTGGGGATAGCTAGGGACTTACCAACAGCATGCTACGGCAAGTCTGGTGATATATAGCCCACGTCTGAGCTCTGCAGCAGTGTGTAAAATGTTCAAGTGACCTAGTAAAGACCATGCCAATACCAGAGAACAAGTCCCCACAGGCCCCTGGCTGAGCCATTCTCATCACTTTATTCTCTTACTTCCATTCTAATGTGCTTAACTATAAATGACCCCTTTATTTTTTATACCTCCATTTCATTTTTTCCCCTTCTTCCAAGGAAGCAGTAAAACAGGGAAGCAGAGAAGCAATGCTCTTACTGTAAAGTGAGTGCTGACACAGAGCAATCCTGGGGATCTCCCAGCTCACGCAGAACATTTGTGTCATCACAAGGAGGCTCTGGGCTTTTCCTCTGAGCCCAAGCCCTAATCCTGCTTCCAGGTTCGCAGAAGAAGCCTGTTGGGATCACAGAGCTGTATCTGGTATGGGGGCCCTGACATTGACTGGGTGAGCTTGGCACTATTTTATCCCAGTTTTGCTGGGTGTTTTATTCCATGCTGTACTGGGGTTCATCACAAGGATAGCAGACTGGGGGGGAAAGACAACCTGGGTGAGCAGAGCCCCTCAAACACATCCCCTCTGTTGTGCTCTTTGTCTCCGATATGCAGAAGATGCTCAGCCGCCCTGGGCAGAAGGACAACAGCTAGCTGTTTATTAGTATAATTTTTAAAGGTGCCTCATTGTATTTATTTGCTGTGTGGTTAAACATTTATTATTTATATTTAATTTTCTCATATTCAAAGGGGCATCACGAGTGGCTGAGTGCCTGCAGATTCAGTGTGGCTCCTTCACACACTTATTTATGTAACCTTGGCCTCCCCTGAGGGGCTCCCGTTTCACTATGTGCCATCGGCCCCTTAATTGGCCTCACAGATCACACCTTCTCCTTCAGCTCACCGAGGTCCCCATGACTCGTAATTTCTAAGATATTAAATGTGGTTGAAACAAAAGAGTTCAATGAATTAAAGTCAGGAAGTTTCCTATCCCTCCTAAACCTCTGTCAGTTCCCCCTCCAGGGTGATGGCCAGCCTGGGGTCATCGCAGTTGGTCTGGAGGTCTGAGAAGGACCTGGCTTCTCTGGGCAGGAGATAGACATGTTGGCTGGTGTGTCTGGCCATTGGCTTTGCACTCAGCTGCATCTTTTCGATGACAGTTTCTGGCACTAATTAGACCCCGAGCAGCTGATTAACCTGCAGGGATGTATGGAAGCTGGTTTTGCTACTGGATGCCACAAGAGAGGCAGGACTCTTTTGCACAGCCCCTTTGGATCGACAGTGGGTGGTGGATGGGGGAGAGTCATCCTCTGCCTTTAAGCCACCCCAAAGCCACGTCTTCCTACTCCTTAGCACTGTAGTATTCACCCAGCTCATAGTTTGGGCACCAAGCTTGCAAGGCAGCCAGGCTGGGATCTCTACCAGGATAGACTTTGGAGTCTAAAAATGCAGTTTTCAGAGCCAGGAAGACCAGGAACTCCTACTGACATTTCATAAGGAGTAAAACCAAGTCAAGGCAATAGCTTTGGATATTCCTTTTGTGATACATCCTCCTGACAATCTACCTCAAGCACCTTAGGGATACATCTGACCCAAAGATGCTGCATTTCACTTCCAGCCAGCAGCTGGAATAATCCATAGGTTTAATTCAAACACACACCAGAAAATGCACTTACAGCTGTTAAACTTTGTCTTAGACAATAAAGATCCAGTAGCAAGGAGTTCCACGTGTCAGCAATGAGGCAAAAGCATCCGGACAACTCAAACGTGTGAGGTTTTCATGGGGGTAACTAAATCTCCAGATGAAGGGGGCTGATATCCCTGGTGTATTTTTACCCATTTGCCAGCTGCTTGGGCTTAAAGAGAAACTTCAGTGCCATAGGTAGAGCTATTTTCACATTAATCGTTTTATACGTTCTCCTTAAATATATCACAAGCTACACTTGGAGGTAGAGTTTGAGAGTAAACATTGTTATGCTGGAGCTGTCATCTGTGAGTAATCACAGACCTAATTGAAGCTGGCCAGCCTATTAAATAAACATTCAGCGTAAACGAGGGAGCAAAGAAATACCCTTTAGTCTGGTAATAGTTGAAATGACAGAAACCAGTACCTGAGTTAGGGATCAGGGTGATGAGGTTAGATTGGCAGGAGGACTAGGGAGAGAGAGGTTTCTCCCAAGGAACACATAGCAGCATGCTGCAGAGCAGCAAGAACCTTAAGCATCAGCAACCAGCTTTTGGAGGGAGAACAAAGAGGGAGCTTTGTGGGACAGGTTGCTGACCACGGCAAGACTGGATTTTGGGGTAAGGAGACTGTGGTCTCAAGGAGCCTGGCTTTATTGCATCCCAGGAATCATGACTTCCCACCATGTTAATAGATTGGCTAAGGCTTGCAAAATAGCCTAACAGAAATCATCCTCCCAGCATCAAATATTGCCTAATCACCCCAATGAAATGGGCAACAATACTGTCTTGCAGTGCTTCTTGTGCTCCTTGGGGAACCACCTAATCCTCTGTGTTGCCTGCCAGTTTTTCCTTGTCCTTGGGAATTCCATACATAGAAAAGGCTAGAGATTTCCAGAGCGAGGTACTCGCTGCTGGAGGCTCTTGCAGCTTGCTGCAGTGCCACAGGCAGCACCAAGGCACACGGGCATCGGAGGCTGCTCTCCAGGGAACATAATGCAGGATTGGCACATTTTCACCCCAGCAAACCCTGCAGCATCCTGCCTCTCGTCATCCCCTCGCCAGATGTTGTACGGATGTGTGCGAGCGGCGCTGCCTCTTTGGGAGGTGATGAGAAGAGGGTGATGCACCGAAGTGATATGCTCAATTTCCCTCAAAGATGGTGCAGCCACAATAACATTTTTTCCTGCTGATGGCGTCCATGTGTCTCTCCCTTCTCACTGGAGCTCTGTTAAACACTGGGATGTGGTATGAGCGTGTGTGCACCTTCTGTTCCCTGAGCCATCCCTGCCTTTCTGGGGAGGATGAGGTGCCTGGCTTTCCGTGGTTAGTTTAAGAAAAACACTCTCCCAGTGATCAGTGCCTGTATGAAGTAGATGTATGGTTTCAATTCTGTCCTTGAGCCATGGATCATTTAATGTTGTCAACACATATACATCCTTCTCAAACATCCCACTGAGAATTTCTAGGGACTGTAGACAGCTTAAAGCTAGCGTTACAGCAGCAGCTTCATATTTGCTTTCAGATCCACGTGCATTTTTTAATACTAAAGCTTGCATAATTGCTACTGAATTTCTAAGCAACTTCTTCAAAGGGGCAAAGGCATACTAACAGCAGGAGTACTGGTGGTGGAGCAGGAACAAGGCCTGTTGTTGCCTTATGGCTTCCCAGCAGCTGCTCAGAGATGGTGTTTGAGGAGCCCTGAAGAAGGACTGGGTTGGGACCTCCCAGCTCGGCATGGGTTTGAGCACGTTTTCTTCCTGACCTGGGATGTGCTTGCCAAACAGCCACCCATGCTAGGTGCCTGCATCAAAAGCATTTGATTGCAGCATGAATCTTGCCAAGGAAGCTTGCACTGACATCCTGCTTTGAAAGCGCGGTAGGGAGCTCCCAGCCTTATGGTTTTTTTTGGGAGGTGGAAGTCTGGAGATGCCTTGAAGCGGAGAGAGGTGCTACACGCAATGGCAGGTAGAGGGTCCATCACAAGGCTGATTAAGGCAGGCCTATGAAAGGGGAGACAAGGTTCTTCCTCAGTATAAGAGAAGGATGTCCTGATCTTTCCCAGCTAGTGGAAATGGAGTTGCAGCTAGATGGGGGCTAGGACCTTCTGGTTTTGAATGCTGCAGTCACTCTGAGGAGTGAGGTGTGCTCCTGTTCCATGGCAGTGTGGTATCAAGCTCTGATAGGGATGTCCATCCCCACAAGACTCAGTCTCCCCTGGGTAAAGGGCAGTGACCACCCAAGGGAGCAGGTCACTTTGTCAGCTGCCAGCTGCTCTCAGGTGCTGGGGAAGAGACTGATGTAAGGTGATAATGCCTGCTGGCTGCAGCCTGAGAACAGGAGGCTATGGGTTTGCTGGAGAGACTGCTCACTGCTGAGAGGTATGGATAGGGCTGGATACCCAATGGCTCCATGTGCTTTGGAAATGCAAAAGAGCTGTGGGTGATGATGGTTCCCTAGCTGCACACCAGGGCTCTGCTGCAGACATAGGAGACAGCTTCTTCCTCTTGCTGAGGAAGGGCATTTCTGGGGTGACACCAACCTGAGGTGTCCCCCTGTACCATACAGGATGTCCCCTCTCCATCCCACTGGCTGCCGTGGGACCCTGTGCAGCAGCACATCAAAAGTACCTGGTCAGCCAAACTCCATTTACTGTGTCTATGAATTTATTATCTTTGGAGCCCAGGGTAATTACTTTACAACTCTGAACATTAAATATCATTTGTCTTATTCCAGGAGGTCCAAATCTTTATGAATTTTATCTGATGCTTGCTCCCTTCAATTATCTGCCATCAGGAAAAGTTTACCGATGCTGCAAAAATATCAATTTGCCAGAGGTTGCAATACATTCACTCTCCACCTCTGTAATTTACAAACTTACGTTCTTATGATTAGAAAGAAAAATGGCTAATAGGAGAAATATTCATGCAAAATCGATACCGAATAAGATGCTGCCACCTTTTGGCTTAACCTAATTCTACACCTGGGGCCAAATTCATCTCTGGTGTAACTGCTTTGATGGGAGAGGAGCTGCAGTGGCCCTGGGGCTGCCTGTGAGGGATGGAGCAGGATGGGGAGATGGAGCATGATCCGGGGGGGCTCACCCCATGACTGTGAATGGGGCATGGGAAGCTGATGCTGTGGGGGTTGCAGACTATTAAGGAAAATTTCCATAGCTGTGTTTCTGCAGCACATTTCCTTCTTGCACATTCAGAGCCAAAGTGGAGGTTCCTGGCAGGTTTTTCTTCCCCCCTTCCAGCCATCCTGGACGCTGTTCTTGGAGCTGTGTCCTGAGCACAGGGACCAGCACTGGGCTGCAGGCTTGGGTCCTTGTTGATGTGCTGGGAAAGAGGATCTGGGATCTGATGAGAGTCAGGACACGGCTGAAGGTACTGGTTAGACAGTTCATCTAAGCTTGTAGGCTACCTGCACCACGCTGTGTGTCCACAGCACAGTTTGACAGGATGCAGCACCGCAGGGCTTGCAACACCCTCAGCCTCGGTAGCTATAGAATGTACTTATCCTTCAATTAAATGCCACCGCAATGGGCTGTGGAGCCCAAATGCTGCTGCGCTTTCAAAAGAAAACATCAACAACAAAAAAGGCATTTATTTTTTGTACCAGAGGTATTCCAAATTGCTAAGTGCTGCAGCAGAGCAATCCCAATGTTGCTCTGTCTCCTTGCCCAATGACACAGGGGTTTTTCAGCTGAATACCAACAGGCATGTGATTAAAAGCTCTTTGGATTCTGCAGTTGTGGGATTTCCAGCAGGACTTGCTATTTCTCTCATATCTTGCCCCTTTGTTTCCCCGAGTCCAGGGCAGAGTCTGAATTCGGTAATTGCCACCTGGATTTGCTTTGCTGTCTTCCCAAGGAACTTGTTTGAATAAATTGAATTGGCAAATGTATTGTTCAGCTGCAAAGCATTGTGTCAGGAATAATACAGGTATTACCAGTCTCTCTATTACAGCACTGAGCACACTGCCAGGGACAGTGAACTGAGGCATGAGAGCTCCCTTTGAGCAGCTCTCTGCTTCCTTTTCAGAGAGAAGTCCGTGGGTTTTTGGACAGTTGCTCCATACCCTAACTCAAGAGCAGAAGTTACTTGGAGCTTCCTCAGCATGTGCAGAAACTCTCCTCCTTTGAGAATTTTGCTGCTGATAGGTTCCTATGGCTTATATCTATGCTTCCTTCACTAGGCAAGACTTGGGTGCAGCAGTTACCTTGTTTTCCATGGACCAGTCAGTCCCACTGTCTCCAGCAGTAGGTCTGCATCAGTAGAGCTCAGGGCAGTGTGGTGGGACAGGCAGGTCCTGGGGTTGTACCCCGCCCGGGAAGAGCAGGGCATTAAGCTGCAGGGCTTTGCTGAAGGACCCAAAGGACTGGGTTAGGCTGTGGGAACTCAACTGTCTGAAGCTCAGGAGCATAATCAAGGCACTAACTGGGTGCCGGGCAAGTTCTTTGGGTTAGAGACTGTCACTCATGCATTTCTTGGGTGCTTCCAAGGTGGAGGTGATCCGAATGTGCCAAGGCATGAAGTTTAAAGTTATTCAGGGATACCGGCTCACCTGCATCCTCCCTACCTTGACATGATCAAGTGGGAGACGTAAGCTCTCCTGCTTGCAGGCCCATGGAGGCTGAGGGCACAGCCAGTGCACACCAGCAAGTTAACATCTACCACCATGGTGGATGTCTCTCCTAGTACCCACAAATGCCTGTGACAGCAGGGACAGGAGCCCATGACCTTGAGGAGAGCTGTAACCAGTGGGAGATGGCAGCGCAGCTCTGCAACCCCTGTGCCCTACGCTATAGAGTGACCAGGTTTCCACAGGAGATGCAGAGGGCTCTCCAGGCAAGTGGTCCTCCTGGGAGGATGCTCCATGGCATAGGGCAATGGCATCACCTCCTCCCTCAGCCGGGGCTTACAGAAGGGAAGCCTGCCCGCCTATTAATGAAGGCTCATGGGGGTATTTTAACGACGGGGTTGCCTGGAACCCCGAGGCCTGCCAGGTTGAGCAGTGTCCTGCAGATGCTGCTTGGCCACGGAGGTGACCCCACGTGCGGGTTAGCAGGGACATGGTGCCACCTCGTGGCACACAGCTCCGGGTGTCAGACGTCCTTGTCCTTGATGTCTTTCCACGGGGAGCATCACCCTGTGGGTGTCCCACTGCTTCCCAGGACTGTCTGGTGTCTCCAAGGTCATGGCTGTGCCAGGCCACCAGTAAACGGATGGTTGGGACTGACGGGTGAGGGTTTACTCCCTGGAAAGCAGGAGAAATGGCTAAACCTGCTGTCCTATCCCCTAGTCTGAGTAGTGGCTGCAATGAGTAGTGGCTGCAGTACCGGCTATGAACCAAAATCATGCTATCCAGCTCAGCCATTACTTTTGGAGAGGATTTCTTTAGGTCCGCTTGCCCACTATGGGGTCCATACATTAACATGGTCTCCTTCCTTGCTCAGCTATTCCCCATGAATCTGCCCTTTGTCTGCCAAATCTACCAGGACTCCCCTGACCACCCTCCCTTGGTAACCCACATCCACGCCCCCATGCTCATCCACACTAGAAATGGGCTTGGATTCCTTCTGCACCTACAGCATAAACCAAACCCCATTCATGAGAAATCAGGTTAATTTCTTAGTGCTACAAAATGAGGAGAAAAAAGAAAAAAAAAAGAAGGCTCTGTTTGTCTATGTAAATAAAGGAAAAAATAACGACAACACTGAGGTCTGGTACTGCTGTTAAATCACCAGTTGAAGTGCTTAAGGATAGTCTCAGTTTCCAGTGAAATGCTTTAATTCAAAACCAGCAATGCCATGAGTAAGGAGGCTCTAGCGTCTAACTTCCCTTGCTGATTGATGGCGTTGTGGTAGTGCCTAGGAAATCTGGGGTTTGGTGGTTGTGGATCGGATCCTGTTGTGCCATTTGCAGTCTGGACTCAACAAAAAGACAATTGTTACCCCAGGGGAGTCTGCCATGGAGACCCCTAATCTGTTCTCTGCTACGTGTTGGCAACTGATATTGTAAGACATCAGTGTTTGATCTGTGACCACAACTCACCCAATAAGGGACTTATTTTTCCACTACTATTAGAAAGGCTGTTGCAACCCTTCCCACTCTTTGAGATAGCCTTTTTGAAGCTGTGTGCCCTTTTTACCTGTCCCACTGCCAGCTTGGCTGCTGTCTGTGCTCTTTCCTTTTGGGTTGGGACACTCCCAAGCAGCAAAGCAAACAGCTTGATTCTGCTGTATTTTTGTTCTTCCTATAGAGCACAAAGTGATACTGAAGAAGGAAAAACTTCATTTTGAAAATTATGCTCCTTTTAGAGCATCCTATCTGGAGACTGTAAAAGGGGGTTGGAGACATAGTGAGTGTCAGAGACCGTGGGAGATATGATGGGATTTACATCTGAAACACTAAATCTGAGGTTTCCCATGGAGGGCCAAGAGCTGGGGATTAGGAGCACTTGGTCTCTAATTGAAGTTCAATCTCCCAAGTAAACCTTTGGTTTAGTATAACCCAAGGAAATAATTTAACGTCCTTGTACAGGTCTACACTATCTTTTCCAGTTTACTTCATCGTTTAGGAAGGGGGGCTTAAACAAGAGACTCTTCTGTTGAAGAAGTGAGCTCATGCTGGTATAGTGGTATCTGTGTAAATCCTGCAGTGTATCCGTGGTTGCGGCAATGAGCCTTTAGGCACTTAGCAAGGATTTGCCAAGGAGCCTAAGGGCTGATACACACTTGAAACTCAATGGGATTTAGGTACCTAAATGCATTAGGCTGTTTGGAAAATCCCATCCTTTGAAGTTAAAATAGGCGCTAACAAAAAATGGCTAAAAATAATTAAAATACTAAAATTAAGGCTCATCCTTCCATAAAGGCAGTGGCTGCTCTGAGTTTTGCACCCAAAACAAGGCAGCGAGAGGTGGCCACCAATGGCAACTGAGGGGGCTCCACCAGCATGAGGGTTCAGAAGAGCTCCATCCTTCATGCCTCCTGCCCCATCAGGAGTTGTAGAATAGCCCCTCTGAACTATTCCCACATCTGATGGATGCCTGTATGCATGGGAATGATCCAGGGCATTCATCTGGGGACATCCCCCTTGTGAGAGAGCGTGAGGAAAAGACTAATAATGCCTTTTTTTTTTGTTGTGGTTGAGAAGAAACTTAGAAAATTAAAAGTTGGAGAACTCATCTTCGTTATTTCTCTTTAAAGTTACTTATGAATTGAGAATGGCTCTGCTCATATTTCTCTTTTATTTGCTATCTCCCCAGGCAAAAGTGTTGTCTATTTATCTTGCATATTAGGTTACTTTTTATGGGGTTCCTGCTATTATATTTCACCTCTAACTTTGTTAGTTTGTGTTTGATATTAAATTATGTTGAATAAAATGAGAAGCTCAAGGACATTTTTCAGCTCCATCCTGAAATGAGGTTCTTAATCCTGTTTCTGGGTCTGCCCCTGTAGTCCAGCCTGGGGGGACAGGATCGGGTGGGTAAGAAGGGCAGCAGAGGAGTGTGTGCATCAACCATGGGCTTTGCTGGGTGAAGTTGCAGGAGAATTGTGCCTGTAAAACCAGTCAGTTCATGTACAGTGATTTTGGAAGCATCTCTTTAGAAATGGGTTCTAATAATATTGACACCATCACAAGATAAGATCCAGGACTAGTTAAATCACAGCTTCGCAACTCTGTGCTCCTTTGGGAATTAGAAGAAGTCACTGAGCTGTCACTCTAAAGCTGATCATGGGCTCGTTTAACTATGTCATCCCCTAAGACAGCCCTTTCAATTATGTCAACCTGTCTCCTCTCCCTAGACTCTAATTTTAGAGCAGCAGTAGCTAATATTCTTGGAAAACTGATCCGCCTCCACAGATCTCTCCTCTCTGTCTGCTGCTGTTAACAGAGTATCCTGTGGGGAGATTGGACTGCTTTACTTCCCCTCCTGTAATAAACCTAATAAAAATAGGTACCATTAGGTTCCTTTGTGTGTGGTCTCTTTAAGACACTTATCTGAGCTATGTAATGGAGATGTCACGTCTCCTCCACAGAGGGATATGGCAGCACCACAGGGTCATTGCAATAAAAATAAAACTCACTTTTAAGAGCCTGGTATGAGATTATGAGCTGAAAAGCAGGTTGATGGGATTGGAGTTCAGAGACCTGCAAGAGGCAAATGTGAATGGGAGTCACCCAAATGTTAATGCTGCAGTGGTGGCTCTGCAGCTGGAGCGGCAAGCAGGATGCTCCTGGCTGGTGCAGGAATACTGTGGGAGATGGGGTGGCCCTAGGGACCTCAAAGACAGGGGAGATATTTGTGTCTTCTGGATGGTGCTGAGAGGAGTCTGGGGCACACAAGATGGGGACGAGATGAACAGACCTGGATGGGTCATGGGCACCTCTGTGATGTGCTGTCCACTATAACACAACACTATGGGAAGGGGACAGACCCTGCCCTGAGATGTAGGATGGAGCCAGCCACATTCTTGCCTCCCCATCCATGCTGTGTCCATAGCTGGCAGTTATCCTTCTTCCCTCACAGGCTGGTAGCACAGGAGGAAATAAAGCCATGCTTGGGATGTCCCATTTGGGGTTTCCATCATATCAGCACTGAAAAGCAGCAAGGACTTTCTCCAACCAAGCAATTAAAGCTACCACGAAAGAGAGGACAGGGAAGGCCTTTGAAGACTGTCTCTTTTTCATCTGGCCGGTGTTGGCAGTCTGCTCAGCTGGGTCAAATCTCCTTTGGTCATTGCTTCTCTGTGCTTGGCCTCCGCCAGGTTGGACTGGCCATACTGGAGGATAGTGGTGTGTAGGACTGAGGCTGTCAGAAAGTTTTCTGTTTTCTGCAGAGCCTTTTACAAAATAATTACTTTTGGGAGCCCTGTTTGAAGGAAAAAACATCTGTGAAGTTGAAAAAGGATGTGATCCTCTTCAGAGGTGTTTTATTCGCCCTTTAGAATGTAGAGTGTGTCCTAAAGCAGACCATGCTGGTGAGGTGGGATAGATGGTGGTGTTTAGTCCCCTGTAGAGCCACCAAGAGGCAATCACAGGGATTGGAAGGAGAGAAAGGGGGAAAAAAAGAGGAAAAAGCAATAGAACTCTTCCCTTAAAAAAAAAAAACAGAAAAGGAGTAAAAAGGAGAAAGGGGAAAAGAAGGGGCAAAGAGACCCAGAAGGGACGAGGGAGGGAGATGAGGTCACACGCAAAGAGTTGTGGTCAATGGTTCAATGTCCAGCTGGAGAGCAGTAACGAGTGGTGACCCTCAGGGATCGGTGTTGGCACCGGTCTTGTTCAACATCTTTGTCAGTGACATGGACAGTGGGATTGAGTGTGCCCTCAGCAAGTTTGCCGATGACA
>JASSUY010036196.1:4930-16422 GCA_032466535.1 Forpus xanthops
TACTCTTTTGGAGGGTTAAGGTCTTCTGGTCGAGCCTCGAAGAATCTGAAGACTTCATCACACTGTGAAATGTGAGGAGGAAGACGGACCAGTGCCTGCAGAATGTAACAAGGAGGGAACTGTCAAGTTCAAAAACATGGCCTCAAACATCTAAACTACCAAGCAAGAGGAGGCAAAAAAGTCCTGACAGGGAGAAAGGAATACAAAAGGGAAGCATCACATCTGGCTACTTACTTGAGAAGAAAGGAAACAGCATGTCTCAGCTGCAAATGTCAAGTTGCATGAAATGAACTGAGACAAGGATTGGTTCTTAGAGTCAGATAGTGCAATTTTTTTGCCATGTGTACAAGAGGAGAATTTGGTCTACATGTGTAAAACCGTAACAATGAGTAGATAAGTGCTCTGTGGCTGGGACAGTCTCCATGCCATGTGTTTGAACAGCGCCTCAAACAACATGGTTAGGGTTTACAAGCTTTATGTCAATGCAAGCAAATTCAAGCAATGAAAACCCACAGACTCAACATCAGTTAATACAACAGATTAATGTGCTCCATAAAGCTTTCCATTAAGCACTGTCAACACAAAAGGTCAAGTTTGTTAAAAAAACCCAAACAATCCCAAATCAAACAACAATCTGCTCTGAAGCTAACAGGAAAAGAAGTTTAATTTAATGTCTGAAAGGAAAAAAACCCAAACACCACCAAAATCACAGAGAGGGCACTTTTGTCTTCTGTCTGAAGCCAATTTCACAGCACACCTTGGCTAACAGTCTCCAGGTACTCTGCAAGGCAAAGGTACGCAGCACTTGTTGCATTCAGCAGTAAGTGCAATTTGAGAAACAACTACATTATGTTGAAGCATACTGGAAAGCTAGACTTCAAAACAGTGATACAAGCACACAAGGTAGAAATGTGCTATGAAATTGCTGTTCAGATTCTAGAGCTGGTACCAACAGAAGCCACAGCTGTCCCAGCCCAAAGAGATGGGACATGAGATTGCCTCCAGAAGTGATAAGTAGGAGAGGAAAACAGGCTGAAGTTCACCTTCTCCTGTCTTAAATTCCATTGAACATAGGCCACAGTTTAAATATAGACAAAGCTTCTTAGAGGTGCTGTAAACCTGTTTGACAAAATGAGATTGTCTGGTTCTTCTGGTAATTGAAAGATGGATGAGAAACCAGAGCAAAATGTACATACATTAGGGTGAACTGGTTACGCTAACCTAGGAGACATCTGACTGATCTTGGTCAGACACACCAGGAAGTCCAGCCAAAGCATGAAGGCAGGACAGGGTGACTGGTTATCCTCATGGCTGTTCTCACCCAGGCTTTAGAAGTGGCCAGATTTGTTTCCCATTCCTGCATGGGGATGTGAAGGAAAAGAGCTGAAAAATTAAAAATTCCTCCTCTGAAACTGCAGGGTTCCAAGTATTTGATATAGGGTCTTGTTTTGAGGTGGCCTGAAAGTCAAAGCCAAGTGCTTCCATACCTACAGCTATCTTTCCCTGCCTGAGGGATGTTATAAAAACACAAGGAAATCCACTTAATATCAGCAGATGTGTGAATAATGGGGCCCTGGCCTCTAGTCACATGGAAGTGCACTATAGAGCAGAAAAAGATACCTTGCAATAAGGAAGCAGCATTAGATGCAGAAGCCAGGCAACAACTCAGTGTGCCCAAGTGCTGAGGCATGTGTACAGAACACTACTGCTTGCTGCTCCAACAGAGGATGAAACATAAGAGCTGGAAAACTCAGTTCTAATTTGAATGAAAGATGTCCTGGTTGCCACTGGCATCTACTCAATCTTACCTGAATGCATAACAAAGGTGTGAGCTCTCTGTCCTTATTCCTAGTGCATGAAAGCAGCTGGCAAATTAGGACTAACACTGGGAAGCCAAGAACCACCCAGGAATAGCAACAATCACATGTTGAAAAAGAAATGCCTCACCAGCACAGGAAAACAAGGACATAGACAATGTTAAAGCATGTTTAAATTCATCTGTGTCTCAAGCAGGAGACAGACATAGAGAAGTAATGCTGTCAAACCAAGAGTGAATGGGGCTGAGATTTAGCGATGGCTCTGTTACTAACACCCTTTTCAGTTACCCATTTACAATGCTGAGCAATAACACCTAATCTGCAGAAAGGTTATGAGGCTCAGATATTTAATATCTACAGTGTGTTTTGAAATCTCAAAGGGCTTGAACTTGTGCAGTCAAACGGGGCAGGAGCACGCACTGCAAATGATACGTATCATTACTAGAAAAACACAAATACCCAAGTTATACCTGTCACAGGGGGTCCTGGCCATCAGACGCCTTTTCAAAGAGTCACCACTTCCCCACAGGTCAGGGGTATTCACCCTTTCCAAAAACTAGGCTACAGATGTCAATACTGAGCTGGAGTATAGAACGGGTTTTCAGTGATGGAGGAACAGAAATACTACCAAGCTGTCCTGGAGATTTGTGTTTCTAAATAAAGAGAAGCTTTAAGAAATCCAACCCCCCCTGAATCATTGCTCTGCTGCCTGGAATTCTCCAGGAGCACCATGGTCCTGCTGGGCCAAAGGGGGCAACTGAAAAGCACCTCAGTGACTCCAGGCTTTCGCAGGCAGGGGATCAAAATCAGCCAAAGTCATTTCCACACCCAAGTATTCACCTTCCCACCCTGGGGCAGGGCTGGCTCTCCAGCTTCTGAATCACCTCCTAAAGTGCTGCAATTTTCAGCCCTCTGCGCAGAGGTGGAATGAAATCCACCAGGTAGTAACTTGCCATTGCATGTTTTTTTTGGGAGGCTCAGATGTAAAGTCTTTAACTTGTTTTTGTTAAAGAACAAAACCCTAAAAAGGGGTAAAAACCACTGAAAAAAAAAGGCATAAGAGAGTGCAAATGAGGGTGTAAAATGAGGCAGTCAGTCTACTGATTTTGGACAGTGGCAGGGAGCAGCAATGCTGTTTTGAGAAACAAATGTCTCTTCAGCAAACACACAACATCCACCCAGGAGCAAGCCAAGTCCAATGCGATTCCAGCAAGTGAACAAAAAGTGCATTGAGGAGATGAGGGACACTGCTGACGCTCTGCAAGGCGAAAATGCACACTTCTGGTATTTCCAGCAAGATGGGTCCAGGGGAGAGCTGCATCAGCCTGAAGGAAAGACTGCAGGCTCAAGGAAAGAAGGGTGAAGTAAAAGAGGGAAACAGATGGGAAGTGGGTGGAAAGGACAGGGAAATTACATTCTTCATGGGATGTGGCAACCAGAGGTAAATGCACACAGCTACAAACAGCAAGCATCCAGAGACAGCAAGGAGTTTGCACAGGAAAGGTGAGAGATAAAAAGTGCCAGTGAGCAGAATTCAGCCTTGCACAACTGTCAAGTACTGTCAGTAAGTAATAGCTTATTTTCCCCACTTGGCATGCAAAGGTGGATGCACACTGCTCAAACCTCAAGTGCACCCTAAGAGCTAGGCTTTTATGAGTTATTTCAGCCTGCAATGATGTCTGTCTCTCTATATGAGAGGTTTCAGACAGTCTCACAGAGTGGATGATTCAAAAGACTACTGAAAAGCTTTAATGTTAGGCAGTGTAGGAGCAGGCATGGTGCTGGGCATGGCCAGGTCCTCACACAGTGACAGCTCATCCTCAGGCAGGCTGCTGCATGCCACACACACCTCTTGCAGCAAACAGAGCACCCATTGCTTAAGTTTACATGAACTGGAAAGAGCTCCATGCACTAAATTACAGCTCAAAGGCTTCATGGAATACTTGCACATGGGTGTAAAACCAATACAGGTACTTGCAATGATGCACCGAGTGCTGTGTACTGCAACTACGCAGATAGATTCATAAAAACCAGATGCAGAGACACGTACATGTAGAGATCCCTGTTAATTTCTGGGTTCTATTATACAAGAAAGATGAGGAGCTACTGGAGAGCAGAGGGCCACAAGGATGGTCAGGGGTCTGGAGCATCTCTCTTACAAGGAGAGACTGTAGAAGCTGGGCCTATTTAGTCTAGAAAAAAGAAGACTGAGATGGGGATCTCATCAATGCATATAAATATGTCAAGGGTGGGTGCCAGGAGGATGGTTCCAGACCCTTTTCAGTGTTGCCCAGTGGCAGGACAAGTAGCAGTGGCCCTAAACTAAAACACAAGAAGTTTCACCTCGACATGAAGAAGAACTTCTTTATGTTGAGGGTGGCAGAGCACTGGAAGAGGCTGCCCAGGGGAGTTGTGGAGACATTTTAATTGTCTGGAGACATTCAAAACCTGCCTGGATGTGTTCCTGTGTAACCTGCTGTAGGTGGCCCTGCCATGACAGGGGGGATGGACTGGATGATCTCCAGAGGTCCCTTCCAACCCTAATGATTCTGTGATATACAGTATATTCTGTGATATACAGATATAAAAAGTATGTAGGTGTGCATGTATATGCACATGGAATAATATTCACACCATTGACCTGTATGTGTCTAAAATGGGAGACAGGTCACACTTGTCTATCAACTTGTATAATTGCTAGAGAAAGATCAGCACCTTCAGGGTGTGCTTAGTCTACCCCATCATGGATGTCTAGGTCTGGATGGGGTGAATCATTGATTGTGTCTCCCCACAGCCTGTTGAGGAAGTTCAGATGCTTAGTTTTTAAATCACTAATGTTCAGTGGGGTTAATCCCAGCTCTGTACACAAACAGCCAGAGCCAGCTGATAGCACTGCATGGTTATGACTCCCTGACTTTTCATATGAAATATCCTGTTCTCAATTGTTTATTGCTTTCATTGACGTTAATCATGATTAGTGCCAGATGTTTGGGAATGGTCATGAGTCCACCAAGGGGGAAGGTGCAATTAAAGTAGTTAATTTCTCAGAACAGAGAAATAAATTGTTTCATCTATGTGAATACACTTTCCTGTTTTGTTGTGAGCCTCAAGTAACTCTGAGCTTGAACTCATAGCAACTGAAGTGTGGAGCTTGGATGGCAAACACTGACAGAGAGGTGATGAGTGCACACTGGTAACTCAGACTGGAAAAGAAGTGGGGAGACACAGGAATAAGTAAAGAGAGGATGGGAGGAGCAAAGAGGATGCAGAGTTTCAGAAATAACTGGGATGCAGAAGGGCTTTTCAATGGAACGACCATAAGGGAAGGGAAAGCTCGGCTCTACTCCAGGTGCTGAGAAGGGTGTTATTACTGCAGCTGGTCTAAATGCATCAGGATTCTGAAACGTAGATTAAAAAACTTAAGTCTGAAAGTTTTCCACTTCAACTCTTTTATTCTTGATCAGGACTATTCCATCTTCAATCAACACTAGCTTGCTTGTACAATGGATAGAGAGAAACATTTGTACATCTGTCTTGACAGCTTCAAGAATTAAAACTTGAAAGAGAGGCAGGACTAAGAAACCAAGAAGGAGGTAATTATGTTTTTGAAGTTTTCTGAAAGTTAATAAAAGTGACAAGTATTTCCTGGCACTGATGTGACTTGCTCCTCTCTGATTTTTATTCAGGTGATGTGCATTTGGGTACTCCAGCCTCACTACAGAAAATCCCATAAGCCACCTCCAGTCAGGACAGCAAAAAGGCATGTCACAAATTTAGGTGTTCATGACAATGGGGATTCACATCTTAAGAACTTCCATGCACAAAGATGCTTCCTTCAATTAGGACCAATGCACACAAAGACACAAGTCTGCAAATGCTGGCCTGAGTCTTCCCAGAGGGCTGTGTAAGGGCAGCACAGTGGTTTTGTGAACCACCAACATGAGAGGTCTTTCTTGAACATAGAGCAGTATATACTGGACAAACACACACCAGAGGTGTGTTTGAGAAATCAAAAGCTTAATAAATAAAATGCCCCTGGCAAGGGCAGGCTATGAAGCCGCTCTTTCTTTTACATTGGCAAAAATCCCTAAACTAATTCAGAAAACCAGGCCCAATGAACCCAGAAGACCTTAAATTACACTAAACTAATTCCAAGCCTACAGCTAAGAGGGAAATCATCCAGAGATACTAACTTCAGTGGGCAGCACACATTTACTGGCAAAACACAGTTTGTTTGGTAACTCACTCAGGTTACTGGTAAGAGCATCCAGACTGCACTTTAATGTTTACAGATGGGAAAAGTCCTGGAAACCTTCCCCTCTGTCCCCCACTCCTCTGTTTTTCATTCCAACTTCAAAGTTTCTTGTGGCCCGAACAAAACCACTGACCTGACTCGCTCTGTGATGGCATTTCTTTAAGCTGGTACAATGCAGTGAAAAATTGCCCAGGTGTGAGGAGTTTGGAGGCTCATACTGTAAGGTTCAGAGGCCTCATGGCCCTGATACAGCGCATCCTGCAGACCTCCCGTTACTGCCAAGTATCACCACAAACTCTCTGCCTGTCACTGCTTCTGTGCTCAGTGCAGAAAGCAACACCATGAACAGCAAAAGTCAGACCTGCTTCTCTGCCATGCAAATCATCATGCTCCGTCAGAGACAGCCTGCAAAAACTAAACAACAAATGGTAGAGCATTTGCACCGCTCATTTGCTGGGGCCCATCTGTGCTTTGTCTTTGCAGGGCAGATGAAACGGATGGAGAACTCTCATCTGACGCAAAAATTACTATGAGCTTTGCATATGAATCTGCCTCCCTTCTCTGCTTCCTCACAGATTCCAGTGGACAGAGGTCTGTTGTCTAATTTATTCATTCTATTATCCCACGTCACATTTCTCCAGCAACTTCACCCACACCATTCCAGCATCATTCTCTAAATTTTTCAAAATCAAGCATGCCTATCCATTTTAGAACTAGCATGAGACATGAGCTTTGCACCCTTCCTTTACAGAAACAGGACTGAGCTTCTCAAAATCATCCTCTTGCTCTGCAGTTCTATACAGTTCCCTAAAGGGTCAAAATATCCACTGAACAGAGGAAGAAATGCAGAGAAGAGATAACATTTTCAACGAGTGATCCCACTCTCAAGTGAAGCACATGCAAAAGTAGCTGCTACAAAGTGGAGAACGGTAATAAGTAATACTATTTTATTAGCCAAAATAAATTTTGACCCTGTTACACCAAGAGAGGATTCATTGCATTTCAGTGTTCCAAAAGTTAGCATTGGGTCGCAAGTTAGCCAGTCACCCAGGTTCCCTCTGTAGTTAACAGCTGAATAGAGAGACCTTGTGTCTGTCTCAGGCTGGTGAAGTGAGGCCACTCTGGTTCAGACTCACCACCTAATTTTCTGTTCCCAGTTCACAGCTTGCTCTCATTCCTAGTTAACTACATCTGGGATGGAAAGATTACAGTAAGGTTACAAAGGACAAAGGCCATGTTCCCAGAATCCCTCTAAATGGTGACTTTCGGTGAAAGTAGCAAGAAAGCATTTCTGAATTTTAAGCCTCTGCTAAGCTCCAGAGATGAAATCCTGTCCCTGCTGAAGGTCAGTAACATATCTACCACTGCCTTTACAGCACCAAGAAGCTCTCCTTCTACAAGCTGTTTCCCTGCATTCATTGTACCTTTGAAGTCCAGTGCCTGATTTACATAATTATTTTCAGTCTTGTGGACTTTCATATCCTGGGCCAGGTTTGGAGCAGCAATAGCATAGGACAATCATTCTTTGAATAAATGCAAACTGGATGAACCATAAACCTTCAAAAGAAAAAGTTACTCTAATAAAATGTGCAGTCTTACAGGACACATGAGCTGCAACTTTCAGCTCCCTCTGTTTATTATTTACACAAATTGCCAACTGTGTGCTGTGGGATTTAAGAATGACTGGGAACATTCCACATCAGACAATGGCATTATCAACTACCATCTTCCTTTACTCTCTGTAATTAAAAGGAAGCTGTAGCAGAAAGTGAAGAAATCAGCCCATAACTGGATCTGATGAGAGGCAGGACATCATAGCTACTTCTACACTGTTATTGAAGAGGGAGCACAAGATTGCCTACCATCCACAATGGACACAGTTAATGTCTGGGCATGGATTTGGAGTCAAATGCAGGGAATAGAAGAAAAAGCTTGGCATTACTGCCCAGCACTAGCCAAGTATTCACCTACCTGCAATCCAGGCTGCTCAGACACAACCATGTTCATACACACTACATCAAGATACACCCCAGGGGGATGGATGAATTAGCCAGGGCCTTTTTCCTTAAAGACCTGGCACCTCATGTAGAAAGACACAGTGGAGGATGCAGCCCTCTTGAAGCACTCAAGACATAAGATGCAATGCCTGGTCAAACTTTTCAGTGACTACAAGCCTCTATCTCCAGTGCCATCCAGATTTAAACATTCCTGTCAGTGTTCAAGGCCAGGTTGGACAGGGCCTTGAGCAACCTGGTCTAGTGGGAAGTGTCTCTGCCCATGACAGGGGCTTGGAACTAGATGATCTTAAGGTCCCTTCCAACCCTAACCATACTGTAACTCTATGATATTCTAATGTGAAGTACAGAGGCAAACTAAAGACAAATTACAGTAAACAGCACATGAAATAAAAAAAGCACTACATCAGGCACAAGAAACTTATAAGACAGAATTCACTGGAAGCTGTGATAATATTCTGGAGAAGTCCTGGCACCACTGTGGCTACTGCTTGAGACAGGAAACACTGTGCTGGGGGAAACAGGGCTAACCCAACATGGCTGGCTCTATGCTCAGAAAAGCAGTGCCTATTAATAAATTGGTTAAGTAAACAACTAAGCTTTGGGGAAGCACCCAGGCATCTCTCTGAGCTGGGCAGCAGCAGCAGATCTGCCCCGACTCATCTGAAGCACAGTGGAGCCATTCTACGATTCTATGAAGAGAGTCAGACTTTTCCAGAAGAGAAAAAAGGAAACCAGGAGGTGGGTGGCAATCACAGAGCCACGGTGTCAACAAATGCGCCAGCACTGGCGCCACAACATACCCCTTGGTGGTGACCGGTGGGGTGCCAGTGGACCCGGCAGGGTCAGGTCGGGTCTGTCTGTGGTGCAGACAATGGGATCCCATAGAAGGAGCTGCCTCTTGCACAAGTCACCACATTCTCCACCATGCATCTGCTGGGTGAACCCTGACATCAGCCCTCACTGCACACGTTTCCGGCAGTTTCTGCCTGAAGGAGGGTGGATCGGGACACAGTGAGACCCCACATATTTGAGAGAGGGATGCTGGGCCCCTGGCAGGAAGACAGTGCCTTAATTGTCCCACAAGAAAGCCTTATCTCATGAGATAAGACTTTAATCACAGCTTCCTCGCCTGGGGGGTGCAGATGGCATGGGCTTCACCCCCCTCCACTGCCCCAGCATGCCTCGGGCACTTTGGTAATCTGCTCCCAATTTGGGGTGAGCAAATGTCTGACTGGAGAAGTTCTTGGGAATGTATTTTTTTCCCCTCCACCTGCTCCTCTGGCTTTCTAAAAACAGAAAGAAAAGCCCATGGGAAATAAGAGAGGAAGTCTGGGGTTTAAATTACGCGCTGACTGACGTGCTCAATGCCTCTACAAAAAACAGTATCTGCCTTGCTTAGAAATTATTGTTAATCTACTGTCAGAAGTTTATTATCAAATCATAAACTCAAAATGAGAAAGGGAAGATTAAGTGACCTAACCTTCTCAGCATGGCTGCGCTTTTTGGTCCTGCAATAATCTTCCAGGCTGCAATAATTTTCCAGGCTCACCAGGAAAAGCACTCCTGGAAGCGATTGGTCCACCCCAGGGCTGAGCAAACAGTGGCTTCTTTCCACCTGCTGTCTTAGTTTTGGTGGTGTTTGGGAAATACCATGATTCCTTATGACGGACTCAACACAGATAAAGCTCTCAGCAGTATCCACAAGGGAAAGCCCAGTGCTGATGGGGTGCCAGATGCTCCCCCAGAGCTCTTACCCTGCAGTACTCATCAATAGGCTTCAGCCTCTTCACAGCTACATCTCGGACATGGCTCCTCCGGAACAGGATCTTGCCTGAGGAGGGAACAGATGAAAAAGGAGGGTTAGAGGCATTGCCTGCCATGTGGGATAACAACAGCACCATGCAGACCGGTCAGCAAACAGAGCTTCATCTCTGGTTCTAATCATGGCTAACGGCAGTGCCAGTGACTGAGCTATGCAACTCTGTTATGCTCCCAATGGAGGACTCCTGGTAATGGAGACGTTCACACACACAAGCTTTGTATGACTGCAGCCCCCCATTGCTATGAGGCAGAGAGTACGGCACATAGTGAAGAGGTGTGAGCAGCAGATCTACTGCCCTCAGAGCAAACTGCACAGAAACACGCTGCAAGGGCATGCAGGGGATGGATGCGGGATAACAGTTATAAAAGGGGCATGCATGGCAACTCTTGCAGCTGGATGTTGCTGGTCTTAAGTTTGCACAGGAGATGCAGCATATGGCCAACAACTGCCATAGGCATAGCAGCTCTGTGAAACCTCAGTGAATCATAGAATCATAGATTAGTTGGGGTTGGAAAGGACCTTAAGTTCATCTACTTCCAACCCCCCTGCCATAGGCAGGGACACCTCACACTAAAACATGTCACCCAAGGCTATGTCCAACCTGGCCTTGAACACTGCCTGTGATGGAGCATTCACAACTTCCCTGGGCAAAACATTCCAGTGCCTCACCACCCTTAAGGAAAGAATTTCTTCCTCAGATCCAATCTAAACTTTCCCTGTTTAAGTTTGAACCCATTACCCCTTGTCCACTCATTACAGTCCCTCATGAAGAGAAGCTATGCAACATCTCTATAGGCCCCCGTCAGATATTGGAAGGCTGCTATGAGGTCTCCACGCAGCCGTCTCTTCTTCAGGTTGAACAGCCCCAAATTTCTCATCCTATCTTCATAGGGGAGTTGCTCCAGTCCCCTGATCATCCTTGTGGCCCTCCTCTGGACTTGTTCCAATAGTTGCATGTCCTTTTTATGTTGAGGACACCAGAACTGCACACAATACTCCAAGTGAGGTCTCACTAGAGCAGAGTAAAGGGACAGGATCACCTCCCTTGACCTGCTGGTCATGCTCCTTTTGATGCAGCCCTGGATGCGGTTGGCACTGTGGGCTGCAAGCGCACACTGAAGCCAGCTCATGTTCATTTTCTCATCGACCAACACCCCCAAGTCCTTCTCCGCAGGGCTGCTTTGCATCTCTTCTCTGCCCAACCTGTAGCTGTGCCTGGGATTGCTCCTACCATGGTGTAGGACTCTGCACTTGGCATGGTTAAACTTCATCAGGTTGGCATCTGCCCACCTCACAAGCGTGTCAAGGTCCCTCTGGATGGCATTCCTTCCCTCCAATGTACCAACTGAACCACACAGCCTACTGTAATTGCAAACTTGCTGAGGGCGCACTCAATCCTACTGTCCATGTCACTGACAAAGATGTTGAACAAGACCGGTTCCAACACTGATCCCTGAGAGACACCACTCGTTATTGATCTCCAGCTGGACATTGAGCCATTGGGCACAACTCTTTGCATGCGGCCATCCAGCCAGTTCTTTATCCACTGAGTGGTCCACCTATCAAATTGATGACTCTCC
>JASSUY010036197.1:0-12015 GCA_032466535.1 Forpus xanthops
CACAGGGTGCCCAGAGAAGCTGTGGCTGCCCCATCCCTGGCAGTGCTCAAGGCCAGGATGGACACAGGGGCTTGGAGCAACCTGCTCCAGTGGAAGGTGTCCCTGCCCGTGGCAGTGGTTGGAGCTGGGGGAGTGTTAAGGTCCCATCCAACACAAGCCATTTGATGACTCCATGTAACCTGCCTCTTGGTGGCTGTCACAAGAGTTACAACCCCACGCTGCTGCAAAGGGCAGGAAAACTGTCTACTGTGATTTTTCTAAGCCAAACTTAGTGGTAAAACTTAAATATGCTGCTGCAGTGATGGGAAAAGAGGTGTAAGTATTTAAACATGGTTTTAATACATCTAAGATTGGGTTTAGTGCCATAGGATGGGAAAATTGCTTCTCAAGTGTCTCGTACCAAGGATCACAGCAGATGCAGAGGTCTGGCTTCCAGGAGAGCCCCTAACGGCTGGGCAGCCTGGGGTCATACGGGCAGGTCGGTGCAGCAAATGGCTGTGTCATCTTGACAGGCTGCACCACTTCATCCAGAGCCATGCACCTCAGGGGGCCTGGCCAGGGTGAAAGCCTTTCATCTTTTGATTATGACAAATAACTCTGTGTTAAATCTGTACCTAGATGGCCTATGTATCACCCACACTGCTGGTGCAAGAGCAGACTGCAGATCTCAATCAGTGTAATTGCAAGGCTCGTGCAGGGGAGCCTGGGCAGCTTTGCTTTGCATTTAGAGGGTGGAATGGAAAGAAAGTTGCTTGTCAGCAGCATTTGCTGTGAGCATTGGTCTGAATGTGTGGATATGTGACATGTAGATGCTGTGCTTCTCTCCCTGCCACCAGCATCAGGAGCCCAGGACAAGCCTGCAGCAGTAGCCTGGGGGCTCACCGTTGGGATGCTCTTAGGGCCTTGCTCCCCAGGGCTCACTGATTACTCGGAAAAGGCCTTATTCAGACCTCTGCCATATCTGTGTGAGGCTGTGGCTGCTGGGCACCCAGAGATGACGCTGCTGCTCCATCACCACCTCTCTGCAGAGACTTTCCTCTTGCTGCCAGGGGTGGTGATGGAGATGGATTTCTCCCTGGACCTGCAGGTACAGTGACCAGTTGTCACAGTGGTGTCCAGCACTGAGTGACCAGTAAGGGCCCTGGCCCCTTCCTCGCCAGGTCTGATGGTGCTGATGCTCCTTTGTCTGCAGAATCGCAGCTTCCTGGTTGAAAGCTGGCTGCTACCGGTAAGAGCTTGTCTGTCCCCAGAGCCATCTTTCCGCTGCCTGATCCTTACTGCAAAGCCGAGTGAGGAAGATAAGGAATAATGGGGAGGGACTGCCATGCAACCTTCTGCCTGCTCACAGTGTGTGGGAGAATTGGCTCGGGTTCACCACCATGAACAAAGCCACCTCTGCTCTGAGGTCAGATCCTGCAGATGCCTGCACTGTTACCAGGAGCAGATCCCAGCATTCCTGGGAGTAAATCCAAGCAAGCAGAGTACTCAGGCCTAAATTGCTAGCATAAATGAAAATTTCCTATGCTCCTTTCCCTGATTTCTTCACAAAAATATCCCCGTTTCCCTGGGCTAACACAGATTACGCATCAGTTGGTTTTGCCCTTGTGAAATACCGGTGCATTTATTGAGAACAGTGGGGATGCCTTCAGGTCTTCTAAGAATGAAGAACATTCCTCTGCTGCCTTTTCAACCCAAAAGAGCTCCCCAAAAAAGCTCAAGGTGGCTTTGGGGCTGGTTCCAGAATGTGCTGGAGGCTGGGACCATGCTTCATTTTGGGCATTTCTAACAGCAAGTGCTTCCATTCAAACTGGCCATGGGTCAGGTCCCTGACTAATGGGATGTGACAGTGAGTGCTGCTGCAAATGACAGCGGCTTTGGGGAGGAGTGGCAGCATCCCTTAGCTGCATGGGGGTGCATGGGGTGAGGGAGGAGGGCTTATTACTCAGCTATGAATTCACCTGCTGCTTTCACATCTCATCCATCCAGCAGATTTGTCCTGCCAGGGTCTGGGTACAGCTGAATCCCAGGAGAGTACAGGACAGGACAACCACTGATCTGGTCCTAGCCAGGGCACTGGACACTATAGCCTCTCGCTGGTTCCCAAATTCCTGGTTTGACAGCAGTGCCAGAAATGATCCAGAGCAAGGAATCGCCATCCTCCTGCTCACCCCGGTCATGCTCCGTGGGTGTTCTGAGGACATTGTCAAGACCACTGTCACTGGCCTCTCTCTTACTGGTGTGCATCACTAATGAGATGGTGCCATGCTGAATGCTGGGGATGAAGCTCAGGTAGAAGCCCTTGATCCTTCTCTCAGCTTTCCAGCATGATCTGGACACCATAGCACTCAAAACCCCTCAAAGAGGGGATATAAATACCCCACTGAAAGCACTGGGGCTGTCTTGGTGTTTTTCTCACCATTGGCTCATCCTCACCGGTATCCACTCTGTGGAGTGGCTTTTCCCTGCCTCTGTATATTGGCGAAACATCACTGACAGTCAGAAAATGTTGGGGGGTGGGGCGGGGCATGCTGGGTCCCCGGGGCTGAGCCGGGGCTCTGCTGCATCCCCACATATGTGGATGGCCAAGTCTTTGCCACCAAGGTGCTCCTGAGAGCCAGGTGGAGGTGGACAAGGTGATGCTGGCTGGTGACATCCTTGACAAGATCAACGGCTGCTCGCTGAGAAACAGCTACAGCACACAGGTGGGTGGGCATGGGGAGCTGGTGCATCCCCCTTCTCCTGCCCCCATCCACCCCACTGCTTCTCCCACCCTCCCTCCAGGCTTGGGCCATCTTGCAGAAGCTGAGGAGACAAACACTCAACTTCCACCTGCTGCAGTGGTGGTGGCACAACAGGGAGGTCTCCAAGCTGTGCCTGCTGCACACCTGCAGGTCCTGAAAGAGCCCCACTTTCAGCTCCAGCACAGGGATGAGGGGCAGCTGTGGGGGCTGCAGGGGGGCAGGAGATCAGGCTCCCTTGGGCTGGGCTGTGGCCAGCTTTGTGCCTCCACTATCCACAGTCTGTACACATCCGGGCCAGACCAGTTGGGAAGATGAGGCGATGCGTCAGACATACCAGGACAGAAATTGTCTCTTCAGGGTTTCTTTTCACGTGCCTGTGGATTATTCACTCCCTGTCGCTCTATTTCAGTATGGTGGCAAAGAGGTGTTGGCCTGGGCCTGGAGAAACAGCAGGCAGCAAGGGTGAGTGGTAGGACTGGGTCATGCCAGGAAGGGCCCAGTGAGAGAACTGCAGGAAAATATGGTCTCTGCCTGGGAATTTTCTGCCTCCCAGCTCCAGGTTCACTTGACCTGGGTGAGTATTTGACATCCCCACCTGCCTGGGGTTTTTTCCTCCTTAGAAGCATCTCCAAAGCCAGGGCAGGAATTTCACTAAGGAAGAAATACAAACACACCGGCCAAGGGCACTTGGAAAACTGTGGGGAGGCTGAACCTGTTTCCAGGGGTGCTTTAGGGCTCAGGTCACTGTTGCTTGAGACTGGGGCAGGGGAGGTTGTTTGCGAAGTGGTTCAAGTGTGGGAGTACTGGGTGATGGAAAAGGGGCATCATGTAAAAAACTCGTGCTTGACTGTGCTTCATCTCCTCTTGCTTTTGCATAATGCCTCTCTTGCAAGTGTCTTACTGAGAACAGACCTCAGACGCTGTGATGATCAGGGCTTCTTCACCTCTGTCCACCATTCAGAAGGTTTTATTTGATGTGAAGGAAGCAGAAGTCCTCATACAGAAGACTTCTTCCAAGGTAAGCGACTGACACCCAAGGTCTGGGTGACTCCTGAGGCAGTGTGAGGATCCTGGGAAGAGGGGTTGTGGGGCCAGTTTAAACGAGGGATGGGAACAACAGGAACTGAGGGCAGCCCTGACTTCCTCCTCTCCCTGATGCAGCTCCTGCACCATTGCCCCTACCCCACCATCTCCTGCCTGGGACAGCAGCAAGTTGCCTTCTGCATGGTGTAAGTGTTGCCTGTGGGTCATGGAAGGGTGGATATAGAGTAATGGAGGTACTGGAAAATAAACCATTGATGTGAGGCCAGCTGCAGGGTCTCTGGTGTGATTCCAAGCCCTGGCTGGGCTTTCAGAGCTGTGCTTTCTGACATCTTATGGATGTGCTTCCATTCTTAGCACTTCCCTGGAGAGTGCTGATAGGAGCACATACAACTGTCTGCTGTTTGCATGAAGTTCTGAGCTAGAATACAAGGAAACCATCAAGAGAACCAGTAAGATATCGCCACAGTGAGGTCATGTAATGCCATGAATTGCTGCTCTGGTCCACCAGAAGCGTGATGTAACTTAGCTCTTTTTTGTTGAGGGCACTGAGACAAATAGTGCTTTGATGTAGTTTTCTGGTGGGTTTTGGGTTTTGTTGTTGTTTTGGGATTTTTTTAAGAACTGGCAGACTGATTTTAAGAAACAGCCTCTGTGCATACCCCAATGGTTCGTCGTTTCCACTGAGAATTTGGAGGAAACATTATTTTCAAGGGATGTGATTTTCAAACATACTTTTCCTGCAGGAGCCGAGCCTGCTACTCCAGTTCAGCACCGAATCAAGCCTTTGTAAACCCCGTTGCTTGGAATTCTGAATTTTTTAACCTACCTAAATGCCAGCTGCAGTGACTTGCAGGGGCTCTTTTAGGGACATCCCTGCCCAATGTCATAGATCACTCAGCATCAGCTATGATGAGGGCTGGTGCTTAACTTTGATACAGGCCTTTAACACAATTCAGTTTAGAATGCCACAGAATCATAGAATGGTTTTGGTTGGAAAGGACCTTAAGAACATCCACTTCCACCCACCCCGTGGGCAGAGACACCTTCTGCTAGACCATGTTACCTAAAGTTCTGTCCAACCTAGCTTTGAACACTGCCAGGGACAGGGCAGCCACAGCTTCTCTGGGCATCTTCACAGGGAAGAGATTCTTCCATATTCTAACCTCAATCTCCCGTTTAAGTTTGAACCAATTACCTCTTGTCCTATCACTGCAGTCCCTGATGAATAATCCCTCTCTGGCATCCAATGTCAACGCAAGGAAATCTTTTTTCCTTGCAGGTTTGGCAGTGAAGAAACCACTTGTTTACAAAAGATGTTTTTAGTGGCGCTGTGGTAGATAAGGATGGTGTTAACTGTGTGTTCCTTGCACATTTGGAGTGGTGCAGGAAAGGGCATCAGGCAGACTGTGTAAGTGCCACATGGTAACAAGCGCCTGTTCCTCTACCTGCAGGTTTTGAGCACACAGAGTGGTTTGTCTTATCAGGAAGAGCCCTGGCTCCAGCCCTGAGGTCCCCAGGCTCCTGTGGCCCAGCCTCTGCCAGCAGCACCCCAAGCACTAGTTAGGCCTGTTTTCCAACCACCCTTTGGATGGAAAGCAGCACTGCGAGCAGCCTGGCCTGCGCACAATCACACACAGGGATGCTGCCAACTGACCACCCACTCTTGTATGACTACCACTGCAGCCACTTCAGCTATGCCACTTTTTTCTTTTCATGGCAATAAATCCAGATGAGCTAGCCCAACGGCTTCCTTTCCCAGTGCCAACTCCAGCCTTACTAGAGCAGCCTGTTCTCAAAGGAGAGCAGGACTTGAAGTTTAATTTAAATGTTAATTACCTGACTTCCAGACGCAGTCTTAGCAGCTCTCCTTCACCACCACACCACCACCTAACACTGTATGGCTGCTCCCGGAGGCACTGTGCTGGGAACACCAGACCTGCCTTGGCAGAGCTCAAAGAGCTAGGGCAAAGGGTTGAGAGTAATCCTCTTTCATCAAAAAAGCTTAGGTAGGAAATGAGAATCTTATTGCATGCTCATCCCAGTTTGCCCAGCAGCCCATAGGCTCCCAGGTTGTGTAATTAGCTTTACCCCTTGCAGGCCATCCATGCTAGCTGCTGTCATTATCCAGGGTTTAGTCACACAGCTGGATCCCACAGAACTGTCAGGCTGCAGCCGCACACTCAGCACCAAGAAGCTGTAGGGCTTGCTCTAGGCAGCCCAGTCACAGCACCAAATTAAGCCTCCCTGCCATCTACAGGAAAGGAGGGGGCAAAAAGCTCAATCATGGAGTCGTGCCTGAACTGCTGACCCACACTTCAGCTTTGTAAAACCCCCAGCAATCCCCTGAAGGCTGCCTGGCATGGTCCTACCAGTGCAACCATCCCCCCTTCTACACCCTCCCCGGCCAAGAGCCACAGCCCAAGCCACATCAAAACCTCCAAACCCCTCTGAGGGCAGCAGGCAGACAAAACCAAGTTATAAGAGCAGCAGTGCAGGATTACAAGCGCCTACTGCCAACATGCCAGAGCCAGGAAGAGCAGAAGGCAGCTTCTTCAAGCCCAGACAAACCAAATGACAAAGACTCCTTACATGTGAATGTAAAACATTTAATTTAAAAATGTTGACACTACAATATATAAAATAGCTATTATAAATGCACATAGTGTATTCTATAGCTGCCAGGTTTACTTTTTTTTTTTTTTTGAAACTGTAAGTTACACTGTGGTTAAGACTTGTAGTTTCACTCTCTGAAGAAGTCCACATTTGATCACAGTGATGTATGGTCAGACTAACAGCCCCAATTGTTAAACACTTGGATCAAGTCATAACCAGTTTTATTGCAAAAGGACCCTGTACACATTTGTATCAACTCTAGTACCTTACAAGTTTAGCTACCCAACAAGTCATTAACATACAGAAACATGCATGAGAAGCAAGAAAGATCACCCATCCCTTCTGCATATTAGCAACTTGTCACTCCAGAGCCACATGGCTCACATCACTGAGGTTTATGTGAACAGTCACTTTTAGCATTCATCCTGAGTGAAAGATGGAATGACTTAAGTACAAATGCAACATATTATAAACAATTTCTTACAAAAAAAAAAAGTCACAAATTAAAACCAAAGTATTTTACAGAACTTACTACAAAACACCATAAAAACAGCCTTCACTTAAGCCCTCTCCCCCCGTATCCTGCGAGCCAACTGGATATCTTTGGGCATGATGGTGACTCTCTTGGCATGGATGGCACACAGGTTTGTATCTTCAAAGAGACCCACCAGGTACGCTTCGCTAGCCTCCTGTTTAAGAGGACAAGAAGAAACGTCGTTAGAACGCCCCAGGGAGGCACACTCAGCACCGCAGCCCCACAGGTCACCAGCAGTACCTGCAGTGCACCGATGGCAGCACTCTGGAACCTCAAGTCTGTTTTGAAGTCTTGAGCTATTTCCCTGACCAGCCGCTGGAAGGGCAGCTTGCGGATCAGCAGCTCCGTGGACTTCTGATAGCGGCGGATCTCACGCAGAGCTACGGTGCCCGGCCTAAGGACGGAGGGAGCGTGTGAGCCGAGCCAAGGGCCGCGATTCCGCTGGGCCGTGCCGCGCCGGAGGCCTTACCTGTAGCGATGAGGCTTCTTGACGCCGCCGGTAGAGGGGGCGCTTTTCCGGGCCGCCTTGGTGGCGAGCTGCTTTCGCGGAGCCTTCCCCCCGGTGGACTTACGAGCGGTCTGCTTCGTACGAGCCATTTCTCTTCACTCACCTACGGACACAGCCCCGCGTGACATGGGGCCCGCCTCTCACCCTGCTCAGGCCCGGCACACGACAGCTCCCCACCCCCCCTCGGCCGCCCGTCCAATCCCCTCGAGTCTCCACAGTGGCAGATGTCGGCAAGCGACCCCCTCCCCCGCCACCAAGGCAGGCAGGCGGCCAGCAGCGCCCCCAGGGAAGGGACAAGTTACGATTCCTCCGCCTCCGCGGCCCGGCCGCTCCCCGCCCCAGGAGAAGACTGAGTCACGCCACCCCCCGCTTCCGCCTGGGCCGCGCCGGGAAGAGGGGGGGATGGGCACCGGCCGTGACTCTGGGCACGTAGGCAAGGCCCAGCCAGCCGCCCAACTCCGAGGAGCACAGTGGCCGCCAGCGGCCGAAGGCATCGCCGCCCACCACAGAACGCACCCGCCGCTTACCGTTCAGAGAAGAAGGAAGCGCCGGTACCGGTCGCGCTGCGCAGCGAAGCCTATACCAATAACACCACAACCCTCTCCGCAGCCGAGCACCCCTCACTGCGCTCGCTCTGCCGCCGAGACTCGCTTCTTATACTGGGGGCGGCACACGGCGCGGTGACCTCACAATACCTGGTAACAGCGCGCCTTACCATTGGCCGGGACCTCCGCCGGCGCCGTGGCGTCACGACTCACAAAGGCCGTGCTCCGGTTCCTCGGCGCTGATTGGGTAAATGACCCGCCGCTGATTGGTTGTTAAAGTAGGCCTTTGATTGGGTACTCTGAGGCGAGAAGAGGCCAATCGTCGATGGGTGTGTGCCCTGCGCGCTGATTGGACAAAAAGGGGCAGGATTTGGATCCTACTCTTTGTTGCAAAGCTCCGCAGTGAGAAGTCAATAGGAGCGGGCGCGGGGCCCTCCTCGGCTTCGGCACCCTCCCGCCCGCTGCCCGTACCTTCGCTTCGCCACAAAGCGGTTTTCCTGGCATGTAGGTGCCTGGCGGGGGCCGCAAAGCCGCCCGGGTGGCGATGGGTGCTGTGTCCGCCTCCGGGATCCGCGGCCTTCGGGAAAACTGCGGGAGGCTCCGGTGTGTAGCGGCTCGCAAGGGGCCTAGGACTTCACTCCCTCCCCAGTGTCAGTGGGGGTGAGCGAAGCTCCTTCGAAGGGAATGGGTTCCGTCCGCGGCTCTGCATCCCCCCCCGGTTGTATTGTTGTAGCAGCCTGGGGATGCTTGTGCGAGAATTAGGTTAGTGCTGGGCAGCCCCGCGGGTGTGTGACCCCCGCCCAAAGTCAGATAGAGTCCAACTGTTGGCCTTGGGAAGGCTGCCCCAGGCGGGAACCTGGCCCGTGCAGCGGCAGGGATCAGAGCTGTGTCACTGCCCCTCTGCTCCCAAGATCCCACCAGCTTCGAGGGTAGCCTTCACTGCTTAAGCCAACTGCAAAGTTTCATTGTAAGTAGAAATTGAGTCCTTGTTCCCTGTTGGTACCATCTAGGAAGATAAAAGGAATTAAATAAAAAGGTTGTCTGGGGGGGGAAGTTGTTGCTTAAGTTTGACCTCACACTTGGAGCAAATGTGGAGGCAGGTCCTGTCCCCCACAGGATGGTTGCCACAGTCAGGAAGAACAGGTCCCAGATGCCCTGCAGTTGTAGCATGCGGAACATGGAGTGAACATAAACAAGACACTCAACCGCCACTCCCAAAAGCATCAGCGAGCTCTGCGAACTTGAGTGTTGCCATTGTCACACAGCCTTTCCATGAGGTTTTGCATCCTCCCGGGGTGCGTAAATCCCCAGGGCCGATTCTCAGGCAAGCAGGGATTGCCACAGTGCAGGAGCTTGGTATGTAGGGAGCTCTTCTCCTGCTTCTCTGCCTCTCTCAGGTAAGTCAAGCAACTGTGCACCATGCTGGTGCGACAGGGCCGTCACGTGTGCCAGGCCAAGGCTGCTGGAGGATGCTGTGGCACATTCCCCCTGCTTCTGGACCTTGTTTGCCTGGTTAATTCTCAGTGTTATAAAGGAAAATGTGAATTATTTCTCAGAGACAAAAAGCTGCCTGTCAATGCAATGGCTTGGGAGCTGGATGTGAACAATCATTTGCATTGTGCGTGTTTTAGAAAATAAGAAGCAAAGAATTCCCTTCATCTGAGCCATTGGTGCTTAGGAAAAAGAAATTTAGGAAGTGGTTCTGGTGCTACTAGTATACCAAAAATTAAATTTATTGTTTTTAAGAGTGTTCTCTGCTGTCACTGACACTAGACTACTGCATAGTGTTTGTTATCAGTTGCTCCTTAGATATTTCCTGTGTTTTCATAGCAATGGCTGCTTCCTCTTCTTATATTAGAGATAGTTTAGATTAGTCTCTCTTGAAGATCGGAGCAAAGCTGTGATGCAGCCTCTAGGATGAAACAGACAGAGGGAAAGTTGTGCATGGAAATGCCAAAGCAGGGAAGTGTCAGCAAGGACTTCTGTGAACATGGTGCCAATGAACCCTGGGCACAGGTTCCCTGAACATTTCCCTGTTGCTCAGCAGAGCATATGTTGGGTTGTCTCCACTGTGAAACAAAAGAGAAGTGGGAGAGGATTGTGGAATCAACATCACGAAGAATTTGAGCCTTCAGTTTCCGAACCCGAGAGCATTGACAGCATTGCCAGTGTGATTCGTCCCAAATTAAAGTTTTTTTATCCAGTTCATTGCTGAATTTGATTTTGGGTGTTCAGGTGTGCATGCATAGATATTACCTGAAATACCTCCACACTTTATTGGCTCACCAAAAGTTGTCTTACTTGACCAAGAGCTGTGTAGTTGTAGTCTTCCAGCCTCCCGTGGAGGGTTGTTAGATGGGTAAGAACATATTGAGATCCTGTGAGTTATCTGAGCAAAAGCAGGGGAATAAAGCACTAATTACCACAGGAAAAGCCTGCCCACAGTAATGGTGGAATCGGTGTAAATGGAAATTAAAAAAGTTATTTCCCTCCCAAACCAGCTGCACAGGCAGCACGCAGATGGAAGTTTATTATTAACATCATTCACCGCATGCGTGCTAGCGGAGTTAAAAAGAGGTGTTTGCCTTAGAAACCCTTGTTGCCCTTTACCACAAAGCTAGAGGATTCCAGCGAGGGAAGTGGTTCTGTGTGAAGCCCAAGAGACCAAAGTCCTATTACAAGAAACTGGTATCGTTTCCTCCCTCAGGAGAGAATTTATTGAGGAAGCTCTTCGCATGGAAATTCAGCTGCTTCCTCAGACACAGCTCCTTCAGGGTGGGGGGGATTTTCTCTTGGTGGAGGGCAGGGACCCCGTGCGATCTTCTGATGACACAGCAGCCAGGGAGGGGTCTTTGGTGCCCCCTGCTCGGAGGTAGGTTCTCCACGCAGCTTGCTGAGCCCTCCTCCTTTTCCTTCTCCTCGGGACTGCAGTGCTATTCCTGGGCACTTCCTGGCCGGTGTTGTCCAGTGGGTGGGGAAGGCAGTGGAGCAATGGAGATGTCAACACTAAAATAACCCTTTGGCTGAACACCACGCTCCTGGTCCACGCTCAGTCCCAGTGGTGGGGGAAGGAAGGAAGTGAGGCCGCCTGCCACAAATAACTCTCCAGCCTCCTCCACAGCCTTCCGTGCTTGCCTGGAGGCACTGGCCGGGCGGGCTGGCCCGGCCCTGGACGCTGTCCGGGGGCTCCGTGGCCGCTCCTCGGCGACGGTCCCGCTAACGGAGCCTCGCAAAGAGCGCGGTGCTGCCCCACCGCTGGGGGGCGCCGCCTCAGACCACAAGTCCCGTCGTCCCCCGCGCGGCGCCATCTTGGGTGGGTGGCGGTTAAAGGGAAACGCGCGTGCGCGCGGCGCGCTCTGACGTCACTTCCGCTTCCGCCAGCGGGGAGGACGGAGGGGAAGCGGCCGCGATGTTGATCAAAGTGAAGGTGGGGAAAGGAATGGGAATGGGAATGGGAATGGGATTGGGAATGGGAATGGGAATGGGATTGGGAATGGGAATGGGATTGGGAATGGGAATGGCATTGGGAATGGGAATGGGAATGGGATTGGGGGGGGCCTCGCACTGAACCCTTCTTTCCCCCCCCCCTCCCCGTTCATTTGCCCGTAGACGTTGACAGGGAAAGAGATCGAGATCGATATAGAGCCCACGGACAAGGTAATGGGGGGGGAATCCATCCCATAATAGCCTATGGGGGGCCTCTTCCATCCCATATACCTTATAGGGTTCTCTCTATCCCATAGTACCCTATGGGGCCCTCATCCATCCCATAGTACCCTATGGGGGGGCCTCATCCATCCCGTAGTACCCTATAGGGTTCTCTCCATCCCATAGTACCCTATGGAGGCTCTCATCCATCCCATAGTACCCTATGGGGCCCTCATCCATCCCGTAGTACCCTATGCGGCCCTCATCCATCCCATAGTACCTTATAGGGTTCTCTCCATCCCATAGTACCCTATGGGGCCTCATCCATCCCATAGTACCCTATGGGGCCCTCATCCATCCCATAGTACCCTAGAGGGTTCT
>JASSUY010036199.1:0-15602 GCA_032466535.1 Forpus xanthops
GCTGTTGCACTGGGACTGTGTGCGACAGCCCCACTGCAGGGACACGGTGCCTGGTGGCCTCATCCTGGCAGCACAAACACCACCACGGTGCTGCCCTGTGCTGCCTTTGGGACACAAGAGCCAAGTGTGACTGCATCAAGCCTGGCTCCCAGCCCCAGCCTGGGTTGAGCCCCATGGCAGAGTCCTGCTCTCCCCCATGTGTGGCAAACACGACCATCAGTAGCCTCACTGAAACGAACTTGTGCTGCTTGTTTCCAGGGCGGGTGGAGAGGGAAGTTTTGACAATGTTTGAAGAAGTTTTCCTTAAAAGAGTTAGCATTTTCTTAGAAGATCGTTGTTGTTTTGGAAGATTGCTGGTTTTACCCTAGGAATTATAATTTAGGTAGAATAGATGTAGTTTTAAGAAGAACAGTTGTTGGTTTGAGTAGTTGTAGTTTTAAGAACAGTTGTTTTCAGTAGAATAGCTGTAGTTTTAAGAAGAATAGTTTTTGTTTTAGGTAGAATAGGTGTAGGTTTAGATAGAAGAGTTGTATTTTTCATAAGAACAGTTATTTTTATTGTGTCATTTATTGCATTTATTTTTTGTTGTTTTGTAAATACATTTCTCAAAGTTTTTCTGACCCAGTCTCTCTTTGTATTCAGTGTGATCACACGTGGCTTTGGCAGACAAGTGGTTTCCACTCGCCCTGGGTTCCCAAAGCTGAAGGGCAAATGGGGGCTGGCGCAGGGTGCTGGGGCACCCCAACTGTCCTCACATGGGCTCCCTGCCCTGGCAGAGTGGCCCCTTCAGGATCTCTACAGCGGTGGGCAGGGTTGGGCACAGGTGAGGGACCAAAGGTCTGGGCGCTCACTCCAACGCCTTGGTGGCTGCAGGGCCCCTGACCAGGTGCCACCATCGGGCACCGCCTGTGCCAGCACTGACCAAGGCTTCTGGGGCTGCTCCTCAATTTGGGGAAACACAGCCACGTAAAAAGGAACCAATCATGGAATCACGGAATCTTTTCCAACTCTAAATATTCTATGATTCTATGGTGTAAAGACCTAACAAAATAATTACATGGGAAAGACAGTCACACTTTCCTGCTTGAAGTCATTAAAACCACGTCACCCATAGTGTCTCGCCCTGTTATTGCTGTACATATAAATCGCACACTGAGGACTTTTTCCAGGAATTTTTTTAGCTGATAATATTTGAGATGTGAAACGTCTAACTCCCACATTTGCGGAGATCTTGGTATGTACAGACCTGATTGAGAGTGCTATTACTCCATGATATTATATATGCTATATTATATCAGTCCTTTTATTCTTGACTTAAGAGAGTATATATCCTAGAAGAGAATTCTGGAACAGCTGTTCTTCAGGTTACCCTGCTTTCCTTCACAAACCATACTGCCTTTCCTATGTGCAGCAATACATGCTTATATAGGACTTTTTTAAAGAGTTACAAGTCAAAAAGCACATCAATCCAGCAAACTGCTCAATAGCTCAGATTAAGAATGCGAAGAACATTAGCTGGTATTGCTGGAGCAGTAGTTTTGCTAAATAAATATCACTAGAAAGTGTTGCCAAAAATCAGAAGCCTTTGAGTCTATCAGATGAAAGGAAAGCTGCTTCATCTGCACCCTCTGAGAGGAAAGAAAAATTAATTGAATGCCTCACTGGAAGCAGGATTCCTCTCCTATGATTCACAATCTGCAAGAGGTCTGGAAATTCTTCCCCCTTTCAAGCCCCCAGCTAAGATTATCAGCTCACACTGGCATGACTGCTCTCTACTGAAAGTTGCATCTTTCTGAAGGAGGACAGCCTTATAGGGACCAGAAAGATACAGAAAACAAGCAAAGGAGAATTCAAAATCCAGGGTGAGCCCATAACACGCTACATGTAGTTATTTCTTTCCATGTTACCAGAAAAATGTTTAGAAGAAGATAGGGCAAATCAATAAGTAGGTATGGCCAGAAGATCTCCCATCTGAAATCACCTCCAAGATAGCCCTTTGCAACTGACCCTTGCAATAAAAAAAAGACAGAGCCAAACAACACAGGAGTGGGAATGAATTCCACTCCATGCTTTTCGAGATTGTTTTGTTGGTTTGTTTTAATTTAAAACATACATTTGTACAGTTAAATTCCCCACAAGCAACATGAATTTCACAGCTGATAACATCTGCAATTAGACTTGGAAATTCACACTGCTGTTAGTAGTTGTTCTACACAGCACAAGTTTTGCCTGAAAATAGCATTTAAGCAGTTTCCTTTTTCTCTACCAAATTTGAAGGCCTATTAGATAAGATGAATTTTTCTTGAAGAATAAAACTAAATTGAGTTTATTTGAAAGATCAGACTCTAAGGACAAGATTGAAATAAATGTTTGGTTGCAGAGAATGACCTGCTAGATAAATCATGCTCAGAACACGTAAAAACATGCACAAAAAAACCCGAACATTAGTTCTGCAGATTCAACTTAGGAAAATGAGAACTGCAAGAAGGAACCCACAAGATTAAAAGAGAAATAGCTGCAAGAGAGCTGAGAAAGCATCAGGCAAAACAGATTCCCTTTGTCAAAATTTGGACGACGCAACACTGCAAATGAGGGATGTCTCCACTGTGAACTTCAGTTGTAAAACACAGTAACATTAATATCGCTATATTTATCATGAAGTAATTTAAATTGGACCTAAAGACATGACAAAATATTTGATGTATCTTTGTCTTTGATGTTCTCTGAGGTCTGCATAAATCAAAATGAGCTGTGTCACCCGCCACCACGAACTGGAGACCTGTACCTCCATACAAAAGATGTTACAATATTGGTGCACGGAGACGGTTGGTACAAAAGAGATGCAGGGTTATTTATTTTTTCATCCATGATTTGCCTTTCTGCCAGTAACAAATTTTACTACTTCTCCAGCACAGTCTGCTATCCACCTCTGCTTCCAATGACTTCTTTTGCCTTTTGGACAGCTTTTCCACAGATCCCAGTACTCAAGATTCTGTTCGCTATGTAAACTTCCCAGGATCTTTTACAGCCCACTGCATTGTGCTTTAAGGTGGAAGAGAAATAAATGCAAACCCTAACTCTTAGTTATAAATATTTATTTTATATTCCTAATGAATTTTCACTGTCAGTTCTTCCATACTTAAGTAGTTTGTTGATATAGGGATACTGCATTACATGGTTTAGAGTGTACAGGTGGATGTGTGTTGGTCCAAGTGTAGATTCCAACAGCAGATACTACACACAGAAAAATACAAGCAGCAAATTATTTTACAGCACATTTTTCTCCATTGTTGAATGCTCAGTGGGAGGAATAGTCTATTTGAATAACTAAAAAAAAACCAAATAAACAAAAAAAAACAACAAAAAGCCCTTTTTCCTCCCTGCCCTGCAAAGTTGAATCCCAAGTTCCTAGCCTGGGTCCCTATTTCTCCTCATATGGTATGTTCAATTTCCATTTACATTTTGAGTGCTAATAGCAGCCTATGACTTCAAGTACTGCTATTCAGAGTCAGTGCATTTTCCCTGATTAATTACTATGGAGAGATACCACCTCTGGGAATCAAATACATCGTGTGCTTAACTCCAGAATAGACAGTTCTTGTCAATAACGTACCCAAGCAGCTTAAAACTTCAATAGCCTGGATTCTTATATACTGTAAGTGGTGCTGAATATTCAGTTTTATTTCTGTTTCCCTGCCAGTAGGAAATAAAGAACACACTTTTAGCTAAATGAGAACTGAAGTGCATTCGAAGAGTGTTATAAATTATATGCAAGCCACCAAATAAAATTCAATTTTCAGGTAATGTGAAGGTGTAATGCGTCTGGAGAAGCTGTTTTGCATATCACACAAGACAGCAGGCAATAAGGAGTATAGAATGACTAAAACCTGATCTGTCACATGCAACTGTTTGATTGTTCCCCCTACTTTACCTACTCTAATCGCACTGTTGCAGTGTTGATTCAGAACACGGCGGCCCATGAAAAATGTCACCGTTCTGTCGATGTTGCGGATCCGCTGGCAATTTCAGCAAGCACTGGATGCACATAAAGGGTGATAAGGCACTATATCCTGCCATGCTCAGCAGGTTTTCCATTTCCTCCTGCAATTACACATCAAACTGTTTTAGCTTCACAAGCTTCGGCACTATAAATGGCCTGGAGGCAGAAGTCTGCTTTGCACACTGATGAGTCTATCTTCAAAGCAGAGTGCAAACTCAGGTTTTGGGATTTTTTTTTTTTTTTTAAATACCCTTTTTCCAGAGCTTTTAAGAGTTTACATAGAGATTATTCCTACCATTATCTCCATGTACTCCAATTAACAGGCAGTTTTATATCAACGTTAACTGGAGCTGCCGCTAAGAGGAGATGAAAGCCATGTGTACACTAAGAGCAAGCCACCATCTGTGTATGAAGCCTGTTTATAACATTACATCTTTACATAGCGGGCTTTTATTTTTGCCTCCTCCTCCCTTTTTTCCCCCTAACAAGGCTACCTGGAACTCTAAGATTGACAATAGGCAGAAGAATCTGGTTTTCAGATGCTCAAAACCTTGCCTCATACTACAGCAATGCTGTCAAAACTCTTATCTTTCTCCTATTACTTCATTTATACCAATTCATGTGTTCCATTATAGATACTTGGAACAGTTTAATTTCACAGGTGTAACACCCCTTCCTCATTTCCTGCATGTCTGTGTTTTGTTTGTAAAGGAGGGAAGGCAGCTCCTTACCTACTGTTAACTAAGCCAGAGCATCCTTACAGACAGGGAGCTGCATACCTGGTCGCAGTTGTGAGTAACTACTTTTTTTCCTTTTCTCACCAGTTGCATCTCTTTAGCATACTGATCTGAGAAGATGAGTAGCAGTACCAATCAGATTACTCTGACAGTGTCAGAAAGTTATCCTCTGATTTCATACTTACTCCCAAAGCATGCTAACACTTTGAGACTATAAATGAAGCTCTTGCCTTCCTGATCAGCTTAGATCTTTATAACTGGCAAAATTATTGTAGCATCTGACCTTCCAACATGCAACTGAAGGCTGGAACCTATGCTAAGATGGAAATAAGGCAAAGTTAAAGTCACTTCTCTGGAGCATACTAGCACCGTGGTTTGCTCAAACACAGGTATAAAACTTTACACAAAAACAACAAATCCCAGGGTGAGCCAAATACAACTGCAGTGCCATCTGTGGACCCAAGCAGAGAACAAACCTCACCCAGCAATTACAGCTTTCACCTAGGAATGTGATATGGCAAAAGCCATAATTCCCACCAAATCATGACTGCCCATGACCAAAACCTTCACCCACCTCCAAGCTTCAGAGCCCTCATGAGGATTGCCAAGCTGAACACCACAAGAGCTATTATAGCATCTACAACTCCCGTGATGCATTTGGTCACTTGCACAGCTTATCCAGAGCAATCAAAAAATGCACAAACCTCCTGTAGATCCATTCATGAGATGTTGGGACTAAGAGAAGACACCACTGTTGCTACAGCACAGATGGTTCTCCTCAACCCATCCTCTCTCACAGTCACACAGCAGGGATCCAAGATGTCTGAATTATAACCTTTGCCAAATGATGGCAACAGCAATGAGAGAGAAGTCTTTGAATGGGTCTGAAGTACTAAGATGGTTTGTATGCCCTCCACCTCTGAAAGGCAGCATGACAAAAGCACTGTCAGAGAAAACATGAAGCAACAGCATTCAGTCACTGAAAATGAACAGGAACAAATAGCTCCTTGTATGCCTTAACTGACAGCTTGTTCCCATGCTTCTCCAATGACCCTATCCATGAAGAACATGGACCTTTTTTAATACGCCTCAGGGTGTGTTAGAATTCATTCTCAAACTTTGGAAAGCACAGCTGTTATTGCTACTTAAAATAGGCTTTGGGTTCTTCTTTTTCTTAAAAAAAAAAAAAAAAAAAAGAAAATATCCTGAACTAATGATGTTTAACACACACTTAATTTTCTGATTAAATCAATTATCAAAGCATATGCATGTATGCCAGCCCTCCCACCCAGGATTGCACTGTATCCATTTTAAACCACGTTTTAACTTCCTGAGCAGCAAGAACCTTTCAGGAGGATGTCAGCAGCTCCAGGCAGCACATTCAAAGTAACAGAATGATTACTCAAATGATCTGACACAGGACCCTGAGTTGTCCACATTTATGCACAGAGAGCACAGCACACACACAGGGCTCCAAAGCTATCGGCTTTCCCAACACTGGGAAGCAGAGAAGTGCCAGTAAGGAAACTAGAACAGGGTATCTGATACCTTAGTATCAGCTTTGAACATTAGCCTGCTAGCAAGAGGAAAAAAAAAAACCAGGACTGTGAAACATGTCACTAGTGTTCCTGAATGGGAAAGAAAGTGCTGGCCTTGCAGGGAATTTAAGGAAACAAAAGATTTATATCTACCCTCTTTGGTTGTGATCTATGTCTCAGCAAGAGCTGCATCTGCCCTGAATGTTTATCATTGCTGTTACCTGCATCTCTGATTCTGCCTCTGCAACCCCATGGCAAGATGTTTTCCAACCCTTGTACTTACTGCAACCTCAGACATTTGGCATTGCTTGCTACTGTAAGTTAACCACCTGCCATTTGTAATAAAATGACTTATTTCCTTCTTTTGTGGTATCTTCTCTCTGGTGGGATTGTTACAACTCCTGCTGTAACTCTCAAGTGCTGCTCCTCATTCATCAGGAACAGGACAGAAAACCTCTTCCATATTTGAAAAATAAGCAACTATTAATGTATGGCTGGGTGGGATCTTTTTTTGATATTTTTAATTTTGTTTTAAAATCTGGAGATGTTTTCTGGTCCTTGCATTCAGAACTACAAAGAAGAGAATGAGCACTGGTATGAGAAGGCAGGTGCAAACAGAGGACACTAATCCAAAATAAAGACCACAATGCTCCAAATAAAAGGAGGAAGGCCAACAAATTTTGTGTATAATAGAAACCATTAATAGAAATCCATTTGAAATGAAGGAAAACAGGACTTATCTGCATTAAATTACTTGTTTAAGAAACCGTCGTAAAATTGTGTTCCTCTAACCCGTGCCAAAACCAAACCAGACCCAAATGGAACCACGCCACCCTGAACTTCTCTTTTGATAGGTCTCACCTTGCAATGATGTCAATGGCTGTTTCCATGTCCTCTCACAGGTGAGCTTTGGTGATTAAGCAAAACAATTAAGCCCTTATAGTCTCCGTATGAAGAGAAGTGTAAACAGGCTGTGGTCAGAATTTAAGAGGCCTCTAGTAAGTTCAGATCATACATGAATAACCCCTGTCCCACACTGACTAATAATGTGGTTGGCAGAAACACATCTCTCAAATGCTGCTGTAATTTTTTCAGTTGTGGATGCTGGTCAAGTTGGCATCAATCAGCACGAAGAGCAAGAGCATATTTCCATCTAGAGCTTCTCAGAAAAGCCATATTTCAAAGTCTTTAATGGACTATTAAATACTGCTGAGAAAAACTTCACCACAATCACTTAACCAAGAAACGATGAGCATTTTCAAGCAAATCACCACATCCACATCAGTAAGTGATTTTAATGAGTATCTTTGTTCACTTTATTCTAATGTGAGCTTTCTACAACCCATCTGCAATATATCTTGCCTGAATAATTATGTCAAACATACAGAAACAAAGCTGGCAAGAGGGAGGAAGGAGACTGCACACTACCAACCAGACAGGATAGGGAAAGGGAAATGGAAATGGTACCTATATGAAACTGCAGAGACTAACTACTAAAGGTTCTGGAGACAGAAATTATGTTTCTCAGATACAATAATTTGAAATTCAAGCATGTTTACGGAATAGTTCATTTCTTTCAAAGCATAAACTGCAAGAGAGGATGTTCAAGCCATTTCTATTACCTTGACACAGTTGAAGAATGCATCTTTGAATGATTTTATCACTACACCAACTCATCATAACCGTCAGCACACCACTACTAGCAACATAAAGCACTTTATAAAATGCCCTCTGTGAAATTGAAAATTTGATATGCCTTCTATCTGATACCTGTCAGGTATTAAACTCATCTTTTAACTATGGTTAAAGCCAGGCGAGTACCCAACTAGCCTTAGATACCTTCACTGAGAACAGCTGAGCAGATGGAGTTCAGAGAAGTTAAATAACGCTATTTACAGCATCAAGTTCATAGAGTGTACTTCCTTCCAGTACAACGTGTTATCTTCAGATGCAACATCAGCCATTTATATGAACCCCAACAGGCAGTGAAGATACATTGCAGTGACAGCTGAAAATGAAATTAACGCAGGTGGTTTTCCTGTTGGAACGTATGTTTTTCAGGGAAGATACGCAGCTCTTAATCCTGCGTAAGTGTGCTGCACAGCAACACTAAGAAATTATGAGTACACAGACATCTTTATGTTTTGCCTACTTGGCAATCTATATTTTCTACATACAGATTTATTTTAAGTGATCCATATGCATACCATTCCCAGAGTCTGTATAAAGGCATAATTCAGTAGCAAACAAAACCAAATCAAATCACTCAGGGTGTGGTAACAGGCAAAAAAGGGAAGGCTGGCACAAGTTATAATTCACACAAAGAACTCAAACTGAATCCAAACTGCAGGAAATAATGGAATTGGCTCTAAAAACAAGCAGACCACTGATACCCAAAATGTGACAAGTTTCTTATTTAGGATTATTTTTTAATTGTTGTTACTTGCAAAAAGCTTTGAGTGCTTCGTGATGCTTAGCAGAAACCATGCAGTGAACCAGGCAAACAGGCAAAGTTCAGAAGTCTCCAGCCCTGGCAATGTTAGGCTGCTTCAGCTGATTGCTTCAGTTCATGCTTCTCCCCTTCAGGATTCAATCAACTGCGCGTGAAACAACTTTTTCATATATAAAAATACCTAATCCACCTAACGGCTATAAATGATGAAACAAGGAATCAAAATGCAGGTATCGCTGGAGGAGCCAGGCAGCAGATCCAATTTGCATCATGCAAGCAAACAAAACTTCAGCAAACTGAAGCCTGGAGAAACGATGATACCTTCAATGTGCACATTCCTTGCTATTTAATCAAAATTGTTTTCTTTTATATTTTTGTGTATGTTTGATGCAATTACTGGAAAAGTTTTTAGCTTGCTACGCAGGCTGTCAGAATTGATGATCTAATGGGTGCCTTCTGGCCTTAAAATCTATGAATCTTTGATATATGTCTCAGGAGCTGGTGGAACATTACCATTACTTTTAAAATGCCTAGGTATACACTTCTCTGGCAATCTGCAAGTTATTACTCACATCTCATTTACCTAGTGCTTCACTTTCCCAACAATTTGAATTAAACTTTCTATACAGGAGGCATGCCAAGGTATGCTCTCTAGTATGTCTTTGAAATTAAATTCTAAATGCAGTGTATTACCTGCATTGAAAATTTAAACTGGAATATTTAAGCAACTAAACAGTCTTGTGGAGATGAATCCACATTAAGTGTGACTGGACCTTGATTCTGTCCATCTCAGTCTCTCTAGGCCAAGGGAATTTGCTTGATGGGCTGGGTGCACCCACAAGTCAATCAACCCTCTGACCTCATTCACACAAAAGGCTACAGCACAGTTTCATACAAAAGGGCTTTCCTTCCACTCAGATACAGCACAGACACGAAGACGGGCTGGGATTGGTGGTTAAGTGAAAAGTGATTTACAGGGGAAAGGAAAAAAGCAGACAGCTCAAACATGTTTTGAAGATGGCCTGAAGCATGCAACTATTGAAGAAAAAGCTGAGTTATAATGCAGGGTCCAGTCTCCTCAGTGAGTAACACCACTTACTTGGAAATTTGCAAGTTAAAATAAATTCCTAGTGGACTGAAAACATATGCAAAGTCACACTCACAAGACATTTCTTCCCCTTTTTCCTCTATGTGCCAGCTTATTGCTCTACTTATAGTCATGGGCTTATTAATATCGTAACTACATAATAAGAATTACTATAACCAGTGCCTAAACTTAAGCTAAAAAATAAGAGGATCAGTTTGTCAAACTACTAATGAACAACATCCGTAACAGCTGAATTAGAAATGTCCTGAATGCTCTTCTGCCCAAAACAAGTTTCTGCATTATTAACTATTGACTTTGCTCCAGAGATGTCCAGTAAAACTGCATGTTCAACTTAATCTGCATCAACTGGAGCTATCCACAAGCAGGAAGATTTTTCTGAATACTGTAGTAGAAGTAATGGAAATATTTCCTCCATAATCAGAATTATACTTTTCTCTTGAAGCTTCTTTTCCTGTGATCAGCAACTGCTTTGTACTAATAACCATGAGGTTTTTTTATACTACACAAACCCAAAACATACTGTTTCTACATACCTTATTCTAATAGCAATATGCTGCGAAGACCAATCACTGAAAACATTTAAGTCTGAGATTCATTTCAGACATACCGAATAGCCAACATGAGCCTTGTGAGACATTTCCAGCTTACCCTTAGGAATTATGTTTGTAAACCAATTTTGATTGTACTTCCCATATTTGTCCAGTATTCATATCCCATAAAAAGCAGCAGTCAATAGCAGAAACAGGATGACAGCACTGCAAAATACCTCCTAAAAGCCCTACTCTGTTCCCATCAGAGTGAATCAGACTGCAACATTTTCCTCCAACTTAGAAGGCCCTAACTTAGTAAAGAGGAAATTTCTCACATTTTAAACAGTCCTTCTTTCAACTCAGAGCTTACCAGTTGGGCAAACTGCTTAATTTTAACCTTTTTCATTATGGCTATACTTTGCTTGGAATAATTCCTCAACAAATTCTTCCTCTTCCATATTTTTATTTTGGGGACATAATTCCAAGTTGAATGATTGTGGTCAAAAGATATCACAGAGTAGCTGGGAAAAATCTGCCCTGGAGAAAATAAGAAACAAAATAGGAACGAAGATAAGAGAAAAATGGAAAGGAAACTGCTTTAAGATGGCATGGAAAAAAATTATCTGCTGTAGTTGTGGGCCAAAACTGGAGAAAAAGATGGGGTTCCCCCTTACCAGTATGAACACGCACACAACAGTGCTGGTTTTAATGCAAAGGCCAGGGCAAACCATAGGAAATCTAAGACTCCCCATAAAAATATTATTCCTAAAAAAGATGATCCAGATTGTGAGAAATGCTACGTGTAATTTTCGGTAGATCATTCTCTTTTCATCATAAAAGTGAGCTCAAGCAGCCCTCCCATGGAATTCACTGCAAAAGAAAATCTGCAACCTGGCAGCTGAGTCTGATGAGCAATATACAATCCTTCCTGAAAGGCCCAGGAGGATTCTATTGTTTTGAGGCTTAATTTTCAATTTGCATCTTTAAAAAGGTATGATTTCATCCAAATTCACTGGTCTGCTCATTTATATTTATCTGTAAGAGACCACATTTTAGCTCCTTTGAAAAGAAACACAGAAAAAAAAATTATGTTCAGAATTATTCTAAAAGCACTGCTCCTCTTTCTTGTTTTATTGCAATTTGCTTGGACAGAGATGTGACTAATTTGTTTTGAAAGGCCTGATTCTGCAGGCACTCAATAGTCAGTAATCCCTTTGTGTTCTCTGCGTAAGGCAGCAAAAAGAGGAGGTCAAGTGGCATAAATCGCCACAGTTACACTGCAGTCAGTGGCTTTAGGCTAATTTACACCAACAGAGGATAAGAATCCTGTATGTCAGAATGAAAAATACAGAGATATTTTGCCCCATGCTAAACAAGCTTCACCTTAACAATGGCAAGCTGAAAACTAGCTGCAACTGGAATCAATTAAAATTCTTTGCAAAGCACTTAGTACCTTCCTTCAAACCAACCAAAAAGTTGTGCCTTGCAGCTTACAGTATCTTGGGAATGCTCAAGCCAGTTCCCTTCAGAAAAGGCTCTTGAATGTGTTTCTATAATGAACAACTTAAGAACTGTAAATGCAACATTAACTAGTGGTAAAACCTTCAGGATACACGATGATTTTGAAAGAGAGCAATTAAATGGCTAGTTATTTTGAACCCATGTCCCCATTTAAACTATTTTCCTTGTAGTCCATCTGCCAAAGAGCCTTTAAGGCAGACAAGAAGATGCAATACACATCACAGAAAGCTTCTATTACACTAACATTTCCAAAAGACCCGCAATGCTGACTATCATGAGTCTCATTAAGAAAATGCAAGTTGTTCCACTATTCTTAAATATATTAGTTCCATGGGCATTGTGTACGGAAATGAGATGGTGCTCTTACAACAAATGTGACCAAGAACAGCATCGCACTCCTCCACTCCTGCTGCTCTCCTGCAGCTGGAGATAAAGTCATGTCCTGCTAATGGAAGCCAGGTCCCACCTTGACCATTTGCCATTTTCTTTTCATGGAAACTACTCAATTTAACCAAATGTGGAAAGGAGGATGTGGGGAGCCTTCACAGTCCTCTCAGCAGGAATGAAAAGTTTCTCTCTCATTCAAGACTACCAGATGGCAAAACAAATTCCATGAGGAAGACAAATTTTAGGGTTGATATTTTTACTACTCATGTTCAGTGTTGTTAATAATGTGAGGAAATTTATGTAACTCGAAGGAGATCTCAGCACACAAATGCAGGATTAACTTCATTTCTGTGCCTGAAAAGCAGATATACTAAGGAAAATTCTTTACCCTACACGTTAACTTCATTCACCATATCACAAATATTAGGCAGTACTTGCTATTTCCATCACAGCTCAAAATACTCAAGCAGCACTCCAGAATGAAATCCTTACCTACTGGAAGCAATGGGAATGCATAGCCAGGATTACAGCATATGGATTTGATAGGCTTACAAAGATTGATGAACACGATTTCCAGACTGAATTCTATTTGGAAACCTTCCCTTCTTACCTATTTCCTCTACAATACTCTTTTCAACACACTTATTGGCAATCCCTCTCTGAAGGCAAAGAAAATCAAAAGGTCAAAGCCTTAATTTGTACGAATCATAATGTGCATGACTAGAAATGTACTGCTTAACCTTGACATGCCAATAAATGATTATCCAACCTCACTTTGAAAGCTGTCAAAACCAAAATCACACAGAATTCACTTTGTGGTTACAAGAATCACTTACCAGTGACATCACAAGCACTGTAACATTCATTTTTTACTTGTAGATCCTGAAAATGAGAGGTTACTGAAAGTCTTCTTTAGAACAAACATATGGAAACCTTTATGAGGTGCCCTACAACAGCTTTAAAACATTAAATTACTACACATCCGAAGTTCTCGAAACCAAGGAGCAAATAAAGAACTTGAAAAAAGAACTCCCTCCCCGCCAATCTCACAAACATCTGGAGACTGACTCATGAGTTTTAGTTTGTTTGTTTGTTTTTTTATTTTGAGGTTGGCACAACTCTGATGTAGTATGTTATGATTTGGACAAATTAATCCTTTGGCATAAAAGATACTGAAGAGAATAAAACAGATTAGATAAATGCTATTTTTATACATTTCACTGACTTTTCCAGTCAATGTTATATTTGTGAAACATTCCACACTGCGACCTTCAAGTAGGTCTCAATGTAATAGCATTAAGTAAGTGAGAATTGAACCAAGAGAGCTGAAGTGTTCAGCAAAACCTATCACCGAGGCTGCTCCATCTGCTTTTACTTATTTAGGAAACAGCAGGTTTCACATATTTGAGATGAAACGAATGAGAAAACATTACAGCAACATAACTTCCTTCAACTGAAAATATCCACTTAACAGATTTTAAAACAGATTTCTAATACATGTAGGAAGGGTTCCCTGATTTTTTTTTTAATTGGCTCAGTAAAGTACAAAGATGTTTCATTTCTCACAGGTTTACTTCTGTAACGCTTATTTGTTTAACAGTTTTGCAGTGGAAACGGTGCTGCCAGCTCATGCTGCTTCTTCCTACATAATGTTGCTAGAACCCATCCTTTAAAAGAAAAAATAAATAAAGTGTGGGCCTGGATGGTGTAAAGTATTTATACCGGTGGTTAATCTTACCCACAGGCAATGCCAAGGAGCAAGTCCTCAAGCCCACATCCCTCCCTGCCTTCAGCAACCCTCTTGCACCTCTGATCTCTTTGTGCATCCATCCACCTGCTGTTTGCCACATCTCCAGCTACACGAGTTTCATCCATATCAAGTTTTGGATTCTCCAACCTGGTCCATCCTGCCCACAGCATGCTCTTCACCTCTCTCCCCTCTCCCACACACTGGAGGTTCAGGATATGCTGCTCCCCCAGAGCTTGCTGCACGTCTGCATTTGATGCCTGCTTCAAAGCAAGCAGCACTTCAGGGAAAGCCATCCCTGCTGCTTGGTGCCACAAGCTTCTATTTACCCTCCAAATCCCTCACAAAACTCCTTTCTTTCGATCAATTTTCCAAAAGCAACTGCTTCTACACTGGTCCATTCAGTTTACACCAGGGTTCCTTCATCAGCCAAACTGCCCACAGTTAACATATTTGGGCTTCAAAGACTTCTCTCCAGTAAAATGATTTTGTAGTAAAAGCCAAGATACCCAGTCCTTCCCAAAGGTAACCATTCCCTTGGTACCACATATATACAAATACATATATATATATATACACACAGAGGCCAGGTTGAACGGGGCTTTGAGCAACCTGGTCTAGTGGAAGGTGTCCCTATCAACGGCAGGGGTTGGAACCAGATGATCTTTAAGACCCCTTCTAACTCAAACCAGTCTGGGATTCTATGATAAATATGTATACATCAATGCAGAAGGCTATGCACACACTTGGGCTGAACTCCATCTATTGACTTCAACTGATCATAAACCCAATATACTAGTTCCCTACTCAGAAAAAAGAAATATCATGCATCAACAATATACTGCACACTCTGTTCCGAAACACTGCAACCTCTGACTACATTTGTAGCTCTCTAAATGTAGTACACACACACGAGGTACTAGAGATATTATACATTGACAGTGAAACTACAAATTTGGAGGGAAAATGTAAACCAGCAAATCCTTCAAGACATCCCACACCTGACAGCATTACCACTTCCCTATGCAATCATCATCAAGAGTCATCATGTAGCTTTATCACAACCATAGTAATTACAATTAAGTTTCAGAGAATTACCTCCATGCCAGGTGCTACACACAGTTCTAATGTCACTGGTTGTCCTGGGTTCAGGATTAGCAGCCATTTTTCTCCTTCTTAGTAGCTGGCACAGTGCTGTGGTTTTTCACTCTCAGCCTGGGAACAGCAACTGATAACACTGATGGTTTTAGTTGCTGCTCAGTAATGTTCGCTCTGATCAAGGACTTTTCTGAGTCTCATGCTCTACCAGGGAAGCCAGAGGAAGCAGAGACAGGACACCTGACCCAAACTGACCAAAGAGGCATTCCATACCACAGCACGTCATGCCCAATATAAAAACTGGGGGCAGTTCCCCAGAAGGGTGAGATCACTGCTTGGTCGGGCTGGATGTCAATGTGTTCAGCAGCAGCAGTCATTTTTCTCTTTTTCTTAGTAGCTGGTACAGTACTGTGGTTTTGATTTTCAGCTTGGGAACAGCACTGATAACACCAGTGTTTATAGTTATGGCTTAGAATGTTTAGGC
>JASSUY010036201.1:0-10839 GCA_032466535.1 Forpus xanthops
AAGAATTTCTTCCTCAGATCCAATCTAAACTTCCCCTCTTTAAGTTTGAACCCATTACCCCTTGTCCTCTCACTACAATCCCTCATGAAGAGACCTAACCTTAATTTTATGGATAACAGATCATACTGCTCAGTTAATCTCCATCATCAGGGCTGACTGTAGGTAGTGCCAGGTTAGGCTTCCTGTGACTCCAGCAATAACATTACTATCTCTGAACAATTCACTAATGCCTGTTTTTCCAGACAGGACCTTTGCACCAGAAGTATCAGAGATAGGTGGTTAAAGAAGGCACAGAGAGACTTTTCTGTTGAAATCTATGCAAAATGGAGGTAACATGTTGTAGTGTTAATGCAGTCTAGTTTTACTCATTGTGTTTACAGATCCTGCATGTCCAGTATTCCTCGTGGTAGGGGGAGATGCTGCTGTTTCTGTTAACAAGGGAAGTCATCAAGGATCAAACCCCATGTCCTTGTTTTTTAGCTAACTTCCTGCCAGTGCTGTGCAGATGAAGGAACTAATTGAGGCTAGTTGTCCCCTGATAACACAGGGGTGCAGCACACTGTGCTGGCTCCAATTTTTTTCTCCCTTGGGTCAGTATGTCTTAAGTGTGAGGAGCATCAGTATCATGGGTTCAGCAGCAGCAGTCATTTTTCTCCTTCTTGGTAGCTGGTGCAGCGCTGTATTTTTGATTTTGGGCCTAGGAACTGCGCTGATAGCACCAGTATTTTCTGTTAGTGCTTGGCAATGTTTTGTCTGACTAAGGACTTTCTGAGCCTCATGCTCTGCCAGGGAGGAGGGGAAGCCGGGAGAAAGCAGAAACAGGGCACCTGACCCAAACTGACCAAAGAGGTATTCCATATCACAGTACATCATGCCCAGGATGTAAAACTGGGGGCAGGAACCCGGAAGAGTTCAATTCATGGTCGGTCATCGAGTGGTGAGCAGTTGTGTCCTCTTCCCTTGTATTTTCCCTGGTCATTGTTGTTATTGGTGGTAGCAGCAGTGGTTTGTGTTCTACCTTAGTTACTGGACTGTTCTTATCTCAACCTGTGGGAGTTACATTCTTTTGGTTCTTCTCCCCATTTCCTTCCCCCTCCCGAAGTGGGGGGGAAGAAGGTGGGAGGAGTGAGTGGGCAGGTAGACCAATTTATGGCTTAAACCACAACAATCAGGATGTCAAAATGTGGCCAGGGGTTCTGTCCTCTTCAGAGAGATTTCACTCTGCCACACTCTTCTTTCCAAGTTGCTCCCAAAAATGCAAAGGCTTTGCAGCTTGCGGCTGTTGTTTTGGCCCAAGGTGATATGTTTTCTGATAGGCAGAATTTCAGTTTCAGACAGAACCAATTTCGAGTGTCTATGTCTGGGCCACTCTGTTGTCTCTAGTTTTATGGCAGACTTTCTGAACATCTGTAAAGTTTTCTGTTAAATCATCATATTCTTGCTATACTCCACCTAGTTTCACCATGGAGCTTAAATTCCTGAACAAATCAGCTCAACACTTGCGCTCATTTCCAGCATTTTAAGGCCTTTTCCAAACCCTATATAAGTCTTCAAGAAAGTCTTTGAACTTTGCCTGTTTGAGAAATCACTGGCCTGCCTTTTAAAATCTTTTTGAGTGGTTTTTATTTGCAGTTGTAGTGAAGATACAAAACCATAGCTTGCAAATATTGCCTTAACTGAAGTAATTTTTCCCACACTCAAATAACTGCTTTTAACCCATAGGGCACCAAATGGACTTGCACTTTTCCCCATAATAAAATCCCATAGTTCTGATAAAAAAATAATAATTTTTACAAAGGTTTCTGTTTCAGATGTCTAATATTTGCTACTAATCAGAAAGACTGGGGTTGTTCCTGACTTTCATTTTCCAGAAGTGGGCAGATAGGGAGCGAAGAAATGATGTCATGTGAAGAGTTTCCTATTTATTTTCATTCTTGCCTTTCTTCTAACATGTCCCAAATAGCGCACAGTTAACTGCTCACCTAAACCTCACTTTTCCCAAAGCAGGGGAGCAATGACTCTGCAAGATGTATTAGTGGTTGTGGATAAACAGACTTGCAGTTTGGCAGCTCTGTGCAGAGCTGAAATCCTTGGCTTGGCTCCAGCAGCTGAGGTTTGCTCCTTCAAGCGCCGCTGAAACAATTGATTTTATTTTCCTGAGAAAGAAAATGAGTTAGACAGGTACAGCTGACTAAGATGTTCCATGGAGCATTTTTCAAGCTGGACATAAATGGATGACTACAGAGAAAATATTTTGAATTATGCAAACCTTTAGGTGTATTATAGGTGTGTGAAAAGGTTGTCTAAAGGTCTGTGTTTCTGTTTCCTTTCTAAGCCACTGAGCCCTGCAAGGACTTCAAAAATAAAAGACACTTCTGAGATTCACAGTGGAATGAGAGGAAGTGAAAAGATGGTTTCTCAGCTGAAGGGGATAGAACTGAGGACTTGATATGCAGAAAATGGAATGTATAGGGAGTTTCACAGCGAGGAGGAGGAGGCTTATCTGTATGTAAGGGACTCTGGCATCGGAGATGAGTGAGGTAAGGAAATGTTTGTCTGTTGAAGATCCTATGGCTGCCTATTTGGCCTGGGTCATTTTATAAATATGGCCTGCTCATGTTTTTCCCCAGCTGTCTTTTTGTAAGTGAAGAATAACTTCATATACACTTATTTATATGTTAATTGTGAATCAATTCTAGCCCCTTTTTGCAAAGTGTCTGGGGTGTGCACAAGGTCTCTTCTCTGCACTGAGGGGTACAAGCGCTCTGGCTTAGTCTTCTTTATCTGGGTTCACAATTTTTCCCATAAAAAGGAAGGCATGGGTGCTTTTGTCAATAATCATCACTAAGAAGGGCCTGTTGAATCTGATGTGAGGAGGAGGAGGAAACTCTGCAGAAAATGGTATCACTTCTATCAAGGTCACTGCAGCAGCCTCTGTGCCATTCTCACTAACTTGAACCACGGCCTTGTGAATTGCCTGCAAGAGAAGCAAAGATTAAAATCTAGGTACAGAAGAGTGAGAAGCATCGGGAGACAAATCTGTTTGCTTTAGCACTATGAGAAGGTAGTTTTGGATGCTTGCAGATACTGAACAGCATAGATAATATTTATCGTTCTGTTGTTTGTCAGACTAAGATTTTGTCCTTAGTATCTAACACAGAAGAAAAAAAGTTTTGTATTGCATCAACTTCTGTGTATGTAAAAAAAAAATCTTCCTGCAAAAACACAACAGGGACAAGCTTTATAAGTATCTTTCTGTAACAGAGCCCACTGACATGACTTTATAGGGCTTTCTGTGATAGGTATAGGAGATACATATTTCTGTTTCCAGGTGGTCTTATTTCATTGTCTTTAGTCTGTTCTTTATGGTTTTCCTTCATTGTGAATAATACATCTGAAATTTCCTCTCAGGTGGTCCTTCTATCCTACCTTTATTTACCTGTCCTGTGTCTGTAATCCAGGTGTTTAGAGATGAAATAAAGTATTATTCAGTATGAAGCAGCACAAAAACATTGAATAATATATGTTGGAGGGACCTCTAGAGGTCGTCTAGTGAAACCAACCACCCTACGCAGCGTCGACTCTGACACTAGATGAGGTTGCTCATCTAGTCAGGGTCTGAGTTCCAGAATGTAAGATGGCCTGCATTCCATCTAAGGATGGAATTTCACAGCCTCTCTAAGTAACCCATCCTAGTTTTTGACCATCCTCATGAGGTTTTTTACATATATCTGATGGTATTCCAGAGCGAGATATTCCTGCCTATGTCAGGGGGGTTGGAACTGGATGATCTTAAGGTCCTTTCCAACCCTAACTATACTGTGATTCTATGAGAATTTTCTATTTTCTATCTTGTGTGTGTCTTGTCTCTCATCTTATCCCTGTGCACTTGCAAAAGTCTGTGTCCTTCTTCTTTACACTCTCCTAATAGGTATCTGTAGCCAGCACTAAGAACCTTCTCTTGCCTTCCTTCTCCTGGCTGAACAACTTCAAGTTACTCAGCTTGTCCTCACGTATCCCATGCTTCAACCACACAGCCACTCTTCTCACCCTTCACTGTATTCACTGTTATTTAGTAAGTCCCAATCTCCCCTGCTTTGGGAAAGCCCAAGCTGGATTTGCAGTATTCCAGTGATTTCACAAGTGTGGAATAGAGGGGAAGGCTCAATTCCCTCATGACACAAGGCATATATTCCCAGGGACACTATAGAAATCACTTTGCTTATCTGAGTCTCAATATCTTGTTTGTGAAATGGGGCTATCCCCAACCCACAAGTTTGTTGTCCATGTAAATTCCGAGGTATTTCAATAATCATAGACTGGTCTGTGCTGGAAAGGACCTTAAGGATCATCTAGTTGTAGCCGCCTGCCACAGTCTGAGACACATTCGACTAGATAAGATTGCACAAACACCCATCCAACTTGGCAGTAATAGTGCAGTAATGAAAGGTGTATACATAGGATAAGAATGACTATTCCCACACTGGTGTCATAACTACAACGCTAGTCGTGCATTAATTATTTTACACCATCTTTTCTTGAAATTATTCTGGTTTTGTTTCCAGATCTGTTTTCTTCTTCAGAGACTTTCAAGTGAATTTGCAGGGTTGCTGTGAAGTAAACAATTCAATATTAATTAAACTGTAGGAGTAACAGCCATTTAATGCCTAACCTTTTCCTTCCTTTATTAATGTCAATAAGCCATGACTACACTCCAGATGTGGGATTAGCCTACTTATGGAGATAAAACCTGCATGAAAACAAGGCAGATGAATCTCTTGATTACTATCTCTGTTTGCTTACTTACTTTGGAAACCTTCAGAAGAGTTTTTTCTGCCACCCCAGAGAGATTAGCCTGGTCACTGAACAACTCTGTCACACCCATCTTCTCAAACAGGCTCTTGACATCATAGGTGCTGGAGATGGAGAATTTTGGAAGGTCCAGGTAGATTTTTCTTTTCAAAAATGAACAAAAAATATGAATTTATTATCGCAAAATTCTTCAGTGCTGTCATTTCAACAGTTGTTTCAGGTATATACACCTATTCCAAATGCCTAGGGAGATAAGGCTTGGCTTTCTGAGACAGTGATAAATCCTATGTACAGGAGCAGATATTAAGCTACCTGTCCCACCAGCTGCAGTCTGATTAGTGGTGCAGGGAGAGATTGCTGGTTAATGAAAGTGACTGGCTGGAAGGTATTGTTCAGACTAGAGAGAAAGACATTTGTATTCTTTTTAACTGGATTCTTCCTACTTGAGACAGGCTCCCAAGGGCAATGCACTTGTGCATGGGGTGGGGGATCATCACAGCAGCTAGCACTTCCATTGCAGTGACTGAGGAAGAAGAGAAGAGTGTTGCCTCAAGATACAAAACCATCCAATATGTATTTGAGTTAAAGAAACTACGCAGTGCTTGTTCCTTAAAAAATGTGTTTAGCAATCCATTGTGGCATCTTAAGCTTTACCTCTCCTGGATGAGCAGTTATGGCTTGTTCAATATTTTAAAAAAGCAGCAGTTAAAAGATTACCTTTTTTCAAGTGATTGCATCCAGTTAGACACTGTTTCTTTTAGCAGAGCATCCTCCACTTGCTGCATTGTCCCTTCATCAGGCAAAATGAACAATGAAGTAACATTTCCTATGTATGGGATTTCTACTATCCAGCAAGACAGATTCTCATCCCTGTGGACATTAAAGACTTTTTCTTGATGCATCATTTTGACCTTAACAGAATTCTTCGCATCCCAAAAGAAGTCATCTTCTCTGGTGTACAAGCTGTTGAAAGGTTTTTCCCAGTAGCCTTTTGACAAAAGAATGAATATAGACTTGAATAAACCAAAAAAGGGACTAATAAAAGTATGTCACATTAGTTGATGCTTGAAATACTTCATTAAAAATATAAAGGCAAAAAGACTATCTTATTTAGGGATACTTGTTCCTTGACCATAGGAAGAAGTTTTATGTCATTTCAATAGCTCTAATGAAAACTACACAGAGACATACAGGCTGAGGTTTGCCATGGAAAAGACCTAAGCCTTTTCCTACTAAGGAAATCTTTCACAGACTCTCACTGTACAGGCTTCAACCTTCTTCATTTCATATAAGTGTCATCCTTGTTTGCCCATATCCTGCACAGCTGAACACTTGTGCCTATCAACAAATGGTCATAAATTGTCAAGCTCATCCATCCTTTCTGGTTGTTTTCAGCTCTGAACTTGGCTTAAAATTGATATGATATTGATTATTGATTTTATATTGATATGATATTGATTTTTTTTTATTATTACTTTTTTTTTCTTCCTAATTATATAGAAAATGAGCCTTCATAGTTGGCTTTCAAATTTTTCCTTATGTCATTTATAAGTAGAAACACATATAGCATAGGTTTGCAGTGTGAAAAAAGCTATGTTTTTTAGATCTGGATAAGACATCCGGAGATTACGTGTATAACTGCTATCCATGTTTGCCACTTACCTTTAAAGAAAATGTAGTTAACCAGAACCATCACAGTGTCTGAATCAAGACTCTTGAGTAAATCAACAATTTTCCCATGGGTTTTTGTTTCTATGTACTTATTGATTTCCTTTATAGCCTCCAGAGAATTCTGGAGGTTACTAGAAATAGCTTCAGAATAATAAAAGCATGTGACATCATCTAAAAATTTTTGGAGCAATTTCAGTTCATCGCTTATAAACAGGGCATTGCCCATGTTCAACTGGACTTCTCGGTGAGGGTCATTCAGCAGCTGGAGGACATGCTGAAATCCCTTATGGATCTCTGGCTCCTCCATCTCTGTCAGGTTGAAGGCAAGACCTTTGTGCAGCTGACTCAGTGTATTTGATCTGGCCCCAAGTGAGAGCATTGCAAAGGCCACGGAGATGCTCAAAGGAGAGAAGAAAATGTTCTTGTCGCTTGCCTCTTCTCTGGCCTTCTTGTAAAACCTAAATGCAAAGTCAGCATTGCTGGGAGCTATCTTCATGTGAGCCAAGTTTTCACCTTCAGCCTGGGAATGGTCTGGGGAATAGAGTATTTTTTGTTTCTGCTGTTCATCACTGAGGCTGAAGACATACTGGCCCTGGACTTCAAGTGCAAGAAGCAACAAACACAAATACAATGCAGACTCCATATTCCTTCTGAACAGTTCTGTTAAGAAATAATAGAGCAACTTTTTTATATAGAGAGAGTTTTATCTTTATCTTTCCTGCATAAAAATAATTTTTGTATTCTACATACTGATTTTCAGATGTCAGTCGTTAGGATTAGTCTTTTGCTTGGCCTCCTGAAAAGTATTTCTAGTCAGTTCTTTCAATATTTGACCAATAAGCAAAAGAAGGAAGTTATTAATGTAGCATTACCGGTGAAGAATTAATGTTTAGGCTTTCATAAGGCATTATGACTGAAACAGTTCTTGCCTTTGACCAATGTGGCCTCAGTGCACTCCTAAGAGCCTTGGGGTGCATGGCTCAGTTCTCCTTTTGACCCCCATGTATTTAGTAAGCACTTTGACAGAGGGACCAGCTTTTGCTGATATGTTTATATCGTATTGTCATGGTTTAAGCCCAGCCAGTAACTCAGAACCACGCAGATGTTTGCTCACCAGAACTGTTTACTTGCTCAGAGTAAGCATTATTTAGTGACAACTAAAATATTGGTGAGTTATCAGCATTGTTCTCAGAATAAAGCAGAAACACAGCACTGCACCAGCTACTAGGAAGGAGAAAAAGTGACTGCTACAGCTGAAGCCAGGACAAGGTACACATGGTCTTGTTATTACTTGGGTTTTCAAGCACTGCGGTGATAATGTCAGTTACAGCTGTGAATAAAATGCATCTCAATACTCACCTCTTTATCTATATCTTTCTGTGTCTTGTGTAGCAGCTCTGAAATGAAGCAACATATCATTTCAAACCATTATTTTAAATGTTTTAGCAAATTGAGTATAAATCAAGGTTTATTGACTCCTTCTACTGCACATGAAATATCCATAAAGTTGCAAAACCCAAAACTCAAGAGCTAAGAAAAGCTCTATTAGAATCTGTCTTGCTGTGTATGTGCTATTCAAAGACCTTTCCTCTTCCTTTAGCTGACGTAAGCATATTTTATATAATCCCAGTCTGTCTTCTGCCCTTTTCAAGTGAAGAACCATATTGGAGAAGAGCATTATCCCTAGGTTGCCTCACCTAAATTATCTCAAATGATAAATACTCAAAAACATGAAGTAGGCAGTTTGGGCTGCAGTAAAACAAGGATGGCCTGAATGTTGCTCATAGCAGCTGTATACTTATTCTGGAGCATGGGATTCTGCCCCAGGGTCTGCCTCAAGCTGTATGTCTAATGCCAGGTTTAGGTCTTACATCAAATTTTCATGGGGAGTTATTAATTTTGGTTTTCCTCTTTTCTAGCTGCCCAATATAAAACACTGGAGATGTAAGCTGTGGAAATGCTGAGTACAGGAGCTGTGCTCAGCATTTCTAAAATGCTGGATGAAAACACTGACGCTGAAAAAAAGAAGGCATTCTAAATGGAGGTAATTCATTTTGTTCTGATAAGTACTTCTTTCATAATTTCTCAAATCTGCTTTTGAGAGAGGCTAATTTCTCTTCCAGGCTGCTTGGCTGAATGTAGCCTGGTGTTTAAGCACACTGGAAGTACAAAGATGCTACTCCATTAGCCCTGCATCAGCCTGGAGTGGTCAGTACACTGAGATCACAACTAAATTTATTCCTCTTGGAGCAGAGACAAGGGTTTTTTTTCCACCTTGATATTTACTGTTGAGTACTCATTTCGGACCTGATCTGCCAGTCATACTGGCATGATATCTGGGAGCTCAATCACTGACTGAATCCTGTTTCCAACATTTAGAACATGCTTCCAGAAGCTAAAATAATTTTTAATTACTGTACAAGATACATTAATCTCAGAATTAAATATTGTGCAATAAACATCAGAGATTACAGACAACATGAATTCAGGCTTCTAAGAAAGTATGATATGTTACTCACAGTGCTGGGCCTTCTCTTCCACAGTGTTTCTTGCCTATTCTTCATTTTGTTGGGTAGTATTAAGTTAATGTCCACTGGTAACTATTAAACAGAGCAAATAAGATTTATTTGCAAAGCAAACATTGTGTAAGCAATTTTTTTCTGGACATCAAACATTAAAAGTCTACCTTCCTGGCATGCACGCAGAATGATGCCAGTGTGTGGGGCCCTGAGGGGAGAGAAACAGGCACAGTTCTCCTATTTAGAAGGGTATTTAAGGATGAAATGTATGGCACTCAGCCTAATTAGCAATGACTCATTATTTCCATTGAATGTTGGTGTTTTCATCTGGAGTAAATCTACAATTTATCTACACGTAGGAATCTACCCACTACAGTTATTGCTATGTAACTACTATCTCTTACAAGATAGTGGCAGAGTTGTTCAGAACATATTTCTGCAAAGAGGTTCCTTTTTTTGTCATGATGTGTGCAAGTACCCAGAAAGTTTATTGCAGTATTACGTAGAATGACCAAGGTTCAGAGGCAGTAAATATGCTGTTGATTGTATCTAGCAAAGACATGATATTCTTCTCAAGTCTGGGCCTGGCTACATAGATTGTTTCAGTCCAGTATACTGTTCTCAGGAAGGAACTACTGGGAGCAGCAGAGCTTCTTCAGTGATTCTTCTGGTTTCTTCCAGGACATGCAGCAGCACTTAATGTGTCAGGCAGAGTGTAGAAAGTCACTCCTGGCCCTGTTCACCACTCCCACGAACCAGCTCCAGTCCTGGTCCGAGTCTTGTTCTAGGCAAGGTTAGGACCAGCAGTTACATCAGACTCATAAATGACCATTTTCAAGGCATTCAGCTCTCAGCAGATGCATCAGCGTGGTTAATAAGTCCACCAGTCACACCTAGTCCTTTGAAAATCTCCCTTAGGTCATAGGTGCCAGAAATAGAGACTCTTGGTTGAATGCAATGGAAAATGAGGGTGAATCACCACACATAGATATCACCAACATACCTGCCAGATGGCAGCATCTGTGAGAGTCCAGGGAGGGGAAAGCAGTGTGTTACTTCTCTACACAGTCCTGTTGGTGCAAATGGCTGTGTCCCCACTACAGATATAGTGAAACATGAGGCTAAACTGGAAAATTAATGCAGAGTTTCGCAGGAAAGGGGTCTGTCCAGGGGAATTTCATAGAGGGAGGGTATGGAGCTCCTGGATGCTTCTAGATAAGCAGTAGCTGGGACAGAAGGACTCTTGCTCCAGGAGGGAGGGGAATTATACAAGGGACTGATAGACATACTTTTCCCATTGGTTTGATAATGGTCTATATGTAAGAAATTAAGAAGTAACTTAATTATCTCTTTCCCTACGGTCTGCAGTGACTCTGCTAGGTTATGCAATATGTCTTAGCTCTTCCTCACAACCTCCTTGGTTGTCAGATTACTATATGCTAGCTTTGCAAGTTATCTTTCTGGGTTTTCCAGGACAAACAATTTCTGGCTGTGGAAACAAAACTTCAGCAAGATGATAAGGACTGAGCAAGAGAAATGCACACCTTGCATTATAAATCCTTATGCAGCCATTTCTTGTTGCTTGCTGCATCAAAAGGAGCATGACCAGTAGGTCAAAAGAGGTTATCCTGCCCCTCTACTCTGCTCTTGTGAGACCTCACTTGGACTATTGTGTGCAGTTCTGGTGTCCTCAGCATAAAAAAGACATGGAACAGTTGGAATAAGTCCAAGGGATGATAAGGGGACTGGAGCACCTCCCTTATGAAGATAGGATGAGAAAGCTGGGGCTGTTCAGCCTGGAGAAGAGAAGGCTGCATGGAGACCTCATAGCAGCCTT
>JASSUY010036202.1:3029-16503 GCA_032466535.1 Forpus xanthops
AACCTGTGGGAGTTGCATTCTTTTGATTCTCCTCCCCATCCCCTTGGACTGAGGAAGAAAGAGAGGGGAGTGAGTGACAGAGTGGCTGCATGGGTTTGAAAGCCTCAAACCACAACACCAAAGTTCCTGAACATTTTTGTCACTGCCACAAGCCAGATGGAACAGTCACTTCTGGGAGCTGTGGCACTGCCTTTCCACAGAGGTTGAGATTGTATGCCCAGCTTGCCACCCATGAGTGTGGGACTTCTTCACTTACAAATAACATGGGATTCCTTTAAACTCCATGACCTTCCTCATTTGACCTTCTCTCTGCCGCCCCTCTGCAATTCCTCTGATACTTCTGTTATGCCAATGACACCAGCAGGATTTCTGTCACGCTCAGTGGCATCCCTCCTGAATAAAACAAGTAAAAAATGTCTGTGTCATGGGTTCAGCAGTAGCAGTCATTTTTGTCCTTCTTGGTAGCTGGTGCAGCACAGTCGTTTTTATTTTGGGCCTGGGAACTGCGCTGATAACACCAGTATTTTCACTTAGTGCTTGGTAATGTTTTGGTCTGATCAAGGACTTTCTGAGTCCTATGTTCTGCCAGGGAGGAGTGGAAGCCAGGAGGAAGCAGAGACAGGACACCTGGTCCAAACTGACCAAAGAGTTATTCCATACCACAGTATGTCATGCCCAGGATGTAAAAATGGAGAGCAGAGACCTGGAAGGGTGGGGGTGCACTGCATGATCGGGCTTGGTATTGGGTGGTGAGTGGTTGAATCCTGTTTCCTTGTATTTCTATTGTCATTATTATTATTGGTGGTAGCAGTAGTGATTTGTGTTATACCTTAGTTACTAAACTGTTCTTATCTCAACCTGTAGGAGTTGCATTCTTTCAATTCTCCTCCCCATTCCCCCGGGGCTAGGGAAAGAAAGAGGGGAGAGTGAGTGAGTGAACTGCCTGAGAGGCTTAAACCAAAGAGGAGTCTCAAAAATAATTGAGAGGTTAACTTATATATACTGTGCTGTGTGCAGCATGTGTCTACCGGTCATGAAGGAGGCACAAGCTTAGGAAACATGTTTCTGTTTTTTAGCAAGGTTTGTTCATCCAAGTATTAACATTCAGGAAACCCAAATGCCAGTGTCACCACCTCAGTTTCTGATGCCTTTCATCATTTCCCACACAGAATCCCTCCAAGTTTATCAGTCCAGCCTAAGACCAAGAGAGGAGCTGCTGTAAGGCCAATGCAAGCCTAAGTAACTTAATTAGCTGCACTAAAGCCACCCCAAATCTCCTGCCCTGCAGCCTTTGGCCTAAGCTCCGGAAAGCAGAAAGCAAAGAAAACAGGAAAGAAAGGGGCAACATTTGTCCTTAGAAATAGAGCCCAGAAGGTTTGCCTCCACAAGAGTGTCTTCCTCTAAGTTGTGTTCCTTCTTCTGCCATTCCTCATTAGCACAATAATTAGAGGACAGAATCCTGCTGATAAAAGCAAGGGCTTCTGCTCAGTGGCCTAGAGGATCCCACCAGGAGGTAAGGCATAAAAATCAATGCTCACTCAGACATATATGTCAGCAGAAAGTCCTGTTCTGTCAATATATGCTGGGGGAGACAAGGCTCTGAGAGTTTAACTGCTGGCTTTTCTCATTCGTGTTTGTTCCTGAACATCTGGGATTTAAGAGACAAGTGGAATCCCAGCACTGACATATAGAAAAAGAAATCAATACTGTGCTTAACCTCATCTGAAGAATATATGGCTTGTTCACTTCTAGTCTCTTTGTTTAGCTCACACTGTAGAAAAAAGTAGTATTTCATGCTAATCTAACCAAGTCAACAGAGTTGAGAACCAAAATTTCAGTCAGAGCTTTTGGAGGTACAGTACCTGTGCTACAGTTAAAATCCATATGTTTTCCCTGTTCTAATAGCAAACATAATACCAGAAAGTTAGCAATGTGTTTGTAACAGATCTCTCTAATTTAATACAAATCAGGAGTTATATCTATGGTTTAGAGAAAAATTGAATTAAGTGACACTCTGTATTTGCGCATAGGATCAAGGGGAATTGGGCCCCTTTATGTGTACCTGTGTTCTTTACAGTCTAAAATCAAGAAAGTCTACAGTATTAACAATACTTCCAAAAATCAAAATATCTGGATCAATGGCAAACCTCTCTGTTACAGTTGGAATATTGTTTGCTACCAGTGAGGGAACAGGGAGGCTCAGAGGAAGTATCCTGAGTCAGTAACAACACAGCTACATTAAATAGCACATTTCTCCTGATTTTTAACAAATTCTGAAAGTTTCTATTGCATATGATTGCAAGTTGCCAGTGCAATTGCCATACCTTTTGGAGTACAAATGACCTGGATGTACTCAACAGAAATGTAGGACTAAAACTTGTTGATAAGAAACCTTGCACAAAGGCTGAAACACAGCTTTGCCACCAACAAATAAAATGGTTTAAAACTATGAAGCAAAATATTTTTCTCAGAAAATAAAATTTTATTTTTAAATCAGGAGAAAAATTTGGCTTCCTTCTTTCTTTTACCCATTGATGTGAAATTGGATGAAGGAGGAATAAGCTGAAAATAAGAAATTTTTCTGACTGGAATTGAATAGAAATTTCCAAACATAAGTAAGTTTAAATATGTTAAAAACATTAAAAAGTAATTTGGAAAATCAGGTTGACAAGATATGAAACATTTTTCCCCCCAGGTCCATGAGAGGAAGAATTCTATTTGGACAACTTGCAGAAGAAGATTTTTTCATATAATAAAAAAATTGACCATAACTGAATAACCAAATTTTCAATAAAACAATGGTGTTACAACAAATTTTTACCCAGCACCATTTAAACAAGTGTTACTTTAATTTTAAAATCAGCAGAGCTAACCTCAAGTATTTTAGCTATATATATGGTGCAGATAACACATTAAATTTCTATAGGAACATAATAACTCACTGACTTACTGATGAAAGACTCTGTGTCTTATTAATGACTCGAGTCCCATGAGCGTGTCCAATCAATTTTCTAAGTATTTCAAAGCTAGATAGTTTGTTGTTTTTTTTCATTACTTTTCAAGGTCCCTGACTACTATTGATCACTTCAGGTACTTCCTAAGATTTTAACTGGACATTTTCCACAATGCCTGCAGTGAAAAGTCAGCAATGACAGAGATTTTTAAAATTATTTAAATCCTTTCTCACTCCATCATGTCAGAAGGCAAATCTTATTTACATAACATCCTTTGAAGAAATGCAATTATGTCATTAATCAAAAGCAAACCTTGAAGGCAAAACAGCTCAGTAAAATATCCTTTTTTATCCTTTAGACTTACAGCTCTCAAGAGAGCATTTTGCCTAGGAATATAGTGGACTGATTAAAAAAAGTCAAGGAGCAGGTTATATTGCCATGGAATTGTTATGTATTTTGCTGTGTAGGACATTACCTTTACAACACATGCCTCTGCAATTAATCTATTTTTTATGATATTCTGTTCTACTCTTTTCTTTGTGCAGTAATGTACCCGATGCACGTGAGTAATCTGAGGTCTGCTTCATTGCTGTGTTGTAGGGTACACTCTGCTATCAATGTTGCAATTAAAAAGACCATATGATAATTTAGTGACTATGTGTTGTAATTCTGTTTCTGTTGTTTTGGGGTTTAACTGCTGCTAGGAAAAAAAAAGAACAACACCCTGGACATGTTGTTATTAGTAACATTCACATGACAAAAGCTCCTCAAATCTTCATATACTGCATTCTGTTGATTTTCTAGAAACCGTCCTATAATAAAATCTCCAGGTGAATAAACACTGTTCCCACAGAAAGATGAGCAATGAAAGTAACAAAAGAGCTCCTATTGGTACCGTACAGCAAGTAAAAGTACTTGGATTGGTTTTTTAGGAATCCAAGGACATGAAAGATGTATTCATTGCTATGGTAACTAATTTTAGTAAAGCTGCTTTACTTTTGCTTTCTTCACCAAATCAGCAGAAGTCAAATATTGTGTCCAAGTTGACACAGTCTTCAGCAAGACTATTTTTGTTTAATACTACAGAAGCAGCAAGGACAGTTTTAGGAAAGTTTGCCTAGAATGGATGCATATCGATTTTGGAAATTCCAGTTCTCGCAGATAACCTCTACAATCCTGCTCTTTTCCTGCTTTTTAAAGGATTCAAAACAATTCATATGAAATATAAGATGAGAATCATTAATTCATCCAGCTTTTGTCCTCATTGTAACAGTATTTTGCAGTCCTTTTTGTTCAGTTTTACAGCCAAACACAGTTTGGCTGAAAGGAGGCATGAAGAAAGTACTTACTAAAATGGACATTGACTCTTCCGAGTGCAAGTTAATTTGTTTCCAGCAAACTTCTGACAAAGTGTAAGATAAGAGATGATTTGGTTTTGCCCAAGTTTTGCAGTGTGTTTATAATAAGTTTCAGTTCTTTGACAGGAATATGCATTTGTTAGGTGCTTATAATAGCAAACAGTACAACATCATAGTGCTCTACAGAATAAGGCTGATAAACAGGATAATCATAGTAATGTGACCCCACTGTAGAGGTCTAGCACAAGGCTGACACAACACTTCTGAACTCAGTGCTTCCAGGGGAAAGGGAATATTGAGGTTGCCCTACACTAATTCTTTATGAACCTAATGTTTGCTGGATGCTATTTTCTGAATATTTCAAGAAGCAGCTGCAAGTAAAAGCAATTCTCTGCTCTGCTCCTTGAGACCCTGAAGGTAGTACACAGGTACAAAGCCAATAGAAGCAGATAGATATTGAAATTTTTCAGATATTAGACATCTTGAGGACCAAAACACTGACTTTGAACCATTTTCACAAGAACATCAATCCCTTTTTACCCTCTACATACTACAAGTTGACTGTCAAGAGATGTTGATAAAATCCTTCTCGATATCTGCCTGTGAAAGTTATTTTGGCTGAGCACACAGCTTCTCCCTCCACAGCTGTCAATGCATGGAAATGCATATGCGTGTGTGTGTGTGTGTGTTAATGATGATGATGGTGACGATGAAGAAGACCATAGCTTCCCAACAAAGACTGCCCCCATGGTAAAGCTTGCTTAGGCTGAGGCTCCTTATTGAGTATGCAGCAGTAATTTGCAGAGTGCTTCAGGAGCTCTGCATTGTGGGTATTTCAGTTTCTCATAATGTAATTCTGCCAGCTCAATGTGCCCCCTGTAGTATGATAACGAGACCTGACAGTGTCCGAAATGGCACAAGACTTTCAGCTGTATCATCAGAGCTGAAAACAGCAGTTTCAATCAGAACAGCTAGTCCTAGCCTCTCATATAGTTGCCACTCTCTGCTGTGCTGACTTTTAGCAGGGCACAACAAAAAGAGGCAACTGTGGGCTATTACCCTTCTCAATCTCCTTTTTTAATATCAGCATGCATTTACAGATAGCTGCTAGGTCTTTTTGAGTAGATATTGTGTTTTCCACTGACATACCTAGTATTTGACAGAGCTGTTGAAATTGAAACCACACCACTGGCATTTTGCTGTTTGTCAGGTCTGAAGCAAGCCTACAATACACAGCTTACCTGTGTTAAGGTAACAGCTTGGAAAAGCAATAAAAATGGATGATTCCTCCAGACCGTGTTTCCACGGATTTCTGTCTCTCATGGATGCCTGATAGTAGCATTTCAATAGACAGTAGGTAACAATAGTGCAGCGTCTTTCACAAAATCAAATTGCAGGCATGCACTTTGAACTTAGCCACTGTTGAGACATCTGTTGCTAATGAAAGACACCGTCCTTAGGCTTGACTATTGCAAGTTCATTTTCACCACCCAGTTTCTTCCTGCAGTGACATTTCATTACCTCATTTTTGTGTTATTCATAGTGTGCAGTTGCACAGCATTATCGTGTCCTTCAGGCATGCTACATTCCCACCTCACACTTTGTGCCAGAAAGTCAAAGCACTGTGACAAAACAGAAAGTAAATCAGGCCAGGCTTATAATGTGCTGAGATTATTTTGATGCTGAATAATGTTCATATGTTCTTCTAGCAAGACCTGCCTCTGACAGCAATGCTTTGCTTTGAACTGGGGTTGAACAGGTATAACTCCATGCTCTCAGTTTCTGAGATGGTGCCATCAACCAAGATACTCAACATTCACATTCTAAGTTAATACCAGAAATTTCTGTAAGATAACCTTAAAATTGAGGGAATTTTAAAATCTGTTTTTACCAGACTTGCATTCCCCCATGTAAAACCTATTCATCATCTTTAGACGTGTAACAGAATCTTACAGTTTTCACCAACACTAAGTTTTGGTTCCTCCTCTTTTTTCTCACTGCTTCTTTTTGCTTTAATGCTCATCTGTTTTGGACAGTCGTGTTGTCAGTTGCTTAGCAAAAACCCTTGTGCACCATTTGAAACCACAGTATATGATACAGGCAACAATGATTATCTCCCCACTCTGTCAGCTACAAAAGATCTATGAGGAAGCTTGGCAGCTTGGATATGGCTGCCCATATGATATACACATCTCCTTTGGTCAAGTCAAGACACAGTTCTTTTAATGTTAATATCTATTGCCTTTAGTTTAGCTTCTTTGGTGTTGCAGGAACCTAAAGCTACATTGTCTGTTCCTCAGATCTTCCATTTTTCATTTGCACAGTAACTGTGATATCCAAGACCAGCACTGGCCACCAGGCAGAACAGAACGATATCTTCAGTTTGTTCATTCTTTAGTAAGACATAAGGGAAGAAAATAAACTGAGAAAGCTCTGATAAATGCATTCACTTCATCCTCAAGGACTCTTCCTGGCTCACAATGTTGTATCTAAGAGAAGGGAAGAGGGTTGTGGACAGACATTTGTAGCCATCATTAAAATGTAGCAGGAGAAAGTCTTCCTTGCTAGCAGGCTGCCAATGTTTGCATGGCTGAGCTGAATGAAGAATATTTTACCTACAGGTCTTAACATATCAAGAAACGGAGATAGTATATGTAGTGCAAGACAACTGTGTTCAGATCTAGTGCATTGGAAGCACATTTAGCACAAATACTTCTTTTTGACAAGAGGAATTCTCAAGTGAGTAAAGCACCAGCCAAACCAGAACAGCTTAGAAACCAAAAAATACCATCAGTAAAGTGTTTTGGGAATGAACAATGACTGTGATTGAAACAGGAATAACTACTGATGCCTTTCTAGTCCAGTAAGAAATACAGGGGAGGCATTAGAATATTTTTGCATGAGTTAGTACTACTGGGTTAGAAGATTCCTTCTAAAAGGCAAAGTATTGTGTGAGTAAGCACAAAATTATGTTGCTGAGGGAGGGAAAAAGTAAATAGCTCTATGCAAAAAGAGATATAAGGTAAAGTAAGCACTATTGCCCTAATTCTTGTTATTGCACACTCATATGATCACTTCTTACATTTCCTTCCAAAAATAATTTTGAATCTTATTGTACCCCTTGCAAGAATCTATTATGAAAACATACATACTTATTTTGAGAATAGAACTTGTAATTTAGCCAAAAAAATAACTGCAGTAACAGGTTTGTTAACGAAGACTATTTTCCTGAAAAACATATTGACCTGCTTTCATCAAGCTTCTGTGTTTTAATTAGCTGCTACTGGTTTGGCCACAACAATAGACCCTCCTTCATGCTTTCACATAACAGCTGTGTGAGCCTCTCCTGTATGTCATAGCTACGACCTCTGACTGTGCAGGCTGATGGGACTTGCTGTTAAAAGCTAGCTCATCTTGCAAAATTTGTGGGTCTCAGTTTGGAGAGCAGGAGAGGATGCTGTTCAGACACTATTCTCAGAACTGGAATTGGGTGCTTGCTCCCAGATAGTGCAAGGGATCCTTAGTGCAAAATATGTAAAGAGTGATGGAAAAAAATAATGCACCAGCAAGCTCATCTTGTCAAGTGCATTACAGAATTGCTTAGCATCCTAGATCTCTGGACTTCTGTGCGCACCCTCTTCTTTCCAGGGAGCAGCATTTACTGCAGAAGCAAATCCATGAATCCACGTGGCAGAAAGGACAATGGATCTCATTTATCAGACAGTCACTAGCAAGTTTCTTCATCTGCTTTGGAAAGCAACCCAGGAAAATAGATGCTGATCATACTATACAGTTTCAGCTGCAATTTGTGCTGTGTAAAGACTATTTTTCAGGACAAACAGTGTGTGGGTAATAAGGTATGAAGTTCACAGCAGCAAAAAGCACTAAATACAGTGGATAAAATTTTCTGAATTCTCTGCAGGCCAGTAAAACAAGAAAAAGCTCTTGACTTTAATGAATGTGGATTTCTGCACCAATTTCAGAGTACTGGGGGAGAAAAAAGATGTTCCACTGTACGGTATTGCTCTTACTTGAAAATGTCTCTGTTTAATTAAGATGTCCCACTGAGCACTGTAAGTGTGGAATTCAATCATCTGCTTTAAAAGTGAACAAAATGGAGCATGAAACAGCCATGTAGAGTTAGCTTGTGAGTTCAGCTTGGAAGAAAATTATAGGGGCGGTAACTTGTGTAAAGACAGCTGCTACTATAGCTAGAATGTAGTAGTCAAGAGCCACAGGCAACCTAAGCAGCCCAAGGGCATGGAAATTTAGGAAACACATTCCTTGGAGCTAAAATTATCACTGTAATTATTTTCTGGGGCTCTACTCTCAGGCAGCCTTGTTCTCAGATAAATAGTAAATAAGCAATATTCAGAGAGATGCTTGTCTTTGCACCTGTTTACAAACACATGTGGGATGCAGTTACTAAACCGATTTCTTTCTGAATATTACATTAGCCTTTTGCCTAAGAATGTAAACAGTCTTGTTTTGCTTAAATTCAACCTGCCTTTCATTGAATTTGTGTATTACATTTAAAGTTGGCTTTATGGTGTAGTGCAATTTATTGTGGTACCAGGTACAATGAAATATCAAAGATATGTGATTGTGTATTTATTGATCTGTCTACTGTTCAGGCCTCAAATAGGATTAAGTTCCATGACATTTCCAGATATTAAGCAAACTATCAAATTTAGACTTTCAGAACATTCTTAAAATAGTATAATATATTTACCAGCTCAAAGATATCAATTCTTTTTGTAAGGCCACATCAACATAATAAAAAATTCTGAGGAAAAAAAAAGCGAGTAGGTATATTTCTTGCTGATAAAATACAAAAGTGACAAATATAACCTTTCCTAGGCAAAAGATTGCCCTGAAAAATTATCAGTGAAAGAAAAATGATCTATAGATTTTCAGCATCCACATTTTGGAACAATGCACTTTCTTCAAAAAATAGTGCTGTACCGTAATAGGAAGAGGTAATCATTGATCAACATTGTCAGAAGCCATTATAGTAACATTACCACTGAGTACTGGCATCACTAATTCATCTTAACACTTTTTAGTTTTGCCACAGATTCATTTTTACAAAGTAAGTAAGTGGAGGAATACAATATTGTGTGAAGACAAAAGTATGAACAACCAAGCCAAACAAAAGGAAGCTCAAAATCAATGCCCAGGAGTGAAATCCACTACTATTTTGAATTCTGGAACAGGTCTTCAACATAGCAGTATATTCATTTTCTTTAGGGTGGGGAAGGGGAAAGAGATGCAATGAAAATATTCATGAGCTCTATCACCCAGAGACACATCCAGATTAAAAAGGTAGACATCTTCTACAATCTATAATTGACAAGGCACTGACATTTTACCTTCAAATCAACAAGCTTAGATTTTCATACTGGAGCTCGACAAGCTTTTTATATATTCTCCCTGCTGCACTCATTTGAAGGCTCTATCCTTTCTTCAAATAGCTCACTGAAAATAATAAAAGGACTATAATATAAGGGGGGAAAAGCATTTTATTAAGCTTCTTACTTAGCAAGCTAAGCTTAATAAATATCCCATGGAATTAAATTCCATTTTGGATTTTGGATTAGACAGTTCTACAGTGTCAGATTTCTGCAATGGTATCTGCCAGTGCAGGGGCCACACCAGGTCACTGCACTAGCACTTTCACAGCTACAAGGATGCTTCAATCAAGCACTAGCTCAAATGACTGAAGGGAAAAATCTAAATTGATAGTTCTAAAGGTCACAAGAAATAAATTCAGGTTGGGAAGGAAAGTAGTCAAAAAGGCCCAGTATGGAAACGCTGTTATTCCTCAGCTTAATGAGTCCTTTACAAGAGTAAATAAGGAGAGAAGGATGAAAGTAATTGCAAGTTAAGGGTTGAGCTGTGTTTTTGGTGCCTCCTAGAATAGCATATGGTACACTGACTATCTGTGATTTGGAGGAGTTGTTATTGGTGATTTTCATTCTCAGCAATCCTTCCCTGACTTCAGCTACAGAATGTGACCACTTTGGGGATGTACAACGTCAGTATAAATAATTTTGCTCAAGTCAAAAACAGGAACAGTGTCCTTTTTCCTGCCTTCCCTGTCCCCCACCTTTTCAGATTCTTTTGCTCGGACATTCACGTGCCTTAAAAAAGGTAGAATACACAAAAGAGATTAGAAATAACCCTGTATGAAACTCCTTCAGAGCACTCCTTTCCACAGGAGAGCTTTGTTACATTTCATGTGTTTAGCCCTGTTTTCTTTAGAATAAAAGAGATTTTTTTTTTTTCTATACATAAACAAATACTTTCTGGTCCTGCTTTGGTTTGATATTATGCTCTTCTTACTCTGTCAGTCTGTTCAAGACTAGTGCCCTGGTTTCAGCCGTAGCAGTCATTTTTCTCCTTCTTAGTAGCTGGTGCAGTGCTGTGGTTTTGACTTTCAACCTGGGAACAGTGCTGATAATACCAATGTTTTTAGTTGCTGCTCAATAAGGTTTACTCTGACCAAGGACTTCCTGAGTCTCATGCTCTCCCAGGGAGGAGGGGAAGCCGGGAGGAAGCAGAGACAGGACAGCTGACCCAAACTAACCAAAGAAGTATTTTATACCACAGCACGTCATGCCCAGGATATATAAACTGGGGGTAGTTACCCTGAAAGGTAGGGCTGGGTATCAGTTGGTGGGTGGTGAGCGGTTGTATTCTCTTCCCTTGTCATTATTATTATCAGTGGTAGCAGCAGTGGTTTGTGTTATACCTAAGTTACTGGACGGTTCTTATCTCAACGTGTGGGAATTACAAATCTCCTCTCCATCCCTCTGGGAACAGGGGGGAAAAAAGGGGGGGAGTGAGCAAGCAATTGCATGGCTGAATTGCCAGCTGGGTTTAAACCAGGAATAAAATAAGCCAAGAGGACCACTAACTATTTTAGCTTCCTGGGAAAAGTGGAGCTACTAAACACTGAGATGCATGGGTATTTCTTTTACTCATGCTTCCATTGGCAGATAAAATTCATTTGGTTTAGCTATTTTCATTTATTCAGAAAAATGGCTAATGCTGAAAGCAACAGTTGAGAAATACTTAACAGCATTGAAGTGTTTGGTTAACTTAAATCTTCAGCTGGTGTTAGCTGGCAATGCATTGACAATATAATGGGGCAAGACCACTTTTGCCAGTGGAAAGGCAAAAGAACAGCTTTAAAGTCCATCTTTAATGCCTAAAGATGGTACCACCTCTCTATACTCCTTATTACTTTGTACTACATGATGTGGGTTAATGATTTCAGAGCGCTAGAGCGTCATCTTCAGAGTAATGAAAGTTGCTTGGAAGTAACTTCAAGTCCCCGATAAACTGGTTTGAGTGCCCACTGTAATAGCTTTACAATCTGAGGGACAAAAATGATAATTGAATTACAAAAAATGCTTACAATGAGGAGCACATCTCCCCTGTTTCTGAATTAACCTCTGGTAGAAATCAATATAATATTTCTTCTGTATTAACTATGAGTTGCACCATCTTTTTTCTAAGCAGGTACACACAGATGAACCCTCTCCAAGAGAATCATAAATCTTTTTGTATGTAACAATGACCTTTAAAAGTGAAAAAAAAAAAAAAAGAAACTTGACAAGCCCTGCAAGCTGCACACCATTTACACAGAACTCTGTAGAATTTACTCTACCTGTGCCACCTGCTTATTCTAGTATCTAGAGGGCTATGCTCATCGGAGAAAGGGCAGAGTTGACAGAAAATGGTTTTCTTCATCTCAGAAGAAGATTCATAGAAAATAGCTGGGACTCTTTCAATATAGTGTCACATACCTTCTCTTCTTGGAAAAGGTCAGAATGAAGCATAATGGAGAAATAGATGTGACATTTCATGAGATGCCAATATTTGAAAATCCCCCCTCTATGTCAATTTAGAATAAAAATGCAAACACTACTGTGAAGCCTGATTTCTGAAATATTTCAGTGCAAGCTTGTTGGAAGAGATTTAGTTGACAAAATTCTTACTTATTGTCCAGAATTTCTCAAAAATACTCAGAGATGCTTGCTTGCCATGACACAAGCATTATCAGAAAAAGTAGAAAACCAGAAAGAACAAAACATTTTGGGGCATTGCCAATTCAGACATTCTGACTGTGTTGAAATGAAATGTCAGAATTGTTTGACAATTCCCTGTCAATAACAGACAAAACTGCTACACTCTTCTCAAATGGATCTCTTTCCTGAAGCACACTCTCCAGCAAAAACATGCACCCTCAGAAGTGTTTTTAACCCAAACCTCCCAAGAGATATCTGCAGTGTACTGCACACCAGTAGGCAGGCACAGTTCATGATGCTTCAGAAGCATGTAAGAATTAAGGCCATGTGAAGAGAATCCTCAGACTGGTTTGGTTAGCTTGAAATAGTGTTAGTTAACCCAGGTAAACTTGTGGGCTTGCTGGCCATGCCAGACAGCTAAAGTTTACCCAACAGAGGTGTAAACCTCTGCAGCTATTGTTCCCCTGCCTCACTCTGACCTGCAAAGCATACTTTTGTTTTCTGGCACTTTTTTATATGGCACCCAAAAAGCCATCTGATTACCCTGCAAGAAGATCTTCCTCATCTATGTTCACATTCCTAGTACATTAATTTCCTTCCTTCACTTTCTTGTCCAATTTTTTTCTGGTATGTCTCTTGATTTCATTTTCACAGAGACAGAGCAGTCTTTTATTCAGGTATCTCCTAAAACTCACTGTTTTCCTTGACAGAGTGGAATGATCATAAACCATGCCTGAATATCAGCATGTTTTCTTTCCATACCGAGATTAAAAGGTGGAAAACAAAGAAAAAATAAAGCTACGGAAACCTCTGTATGCATTCCTCCCTCAAGCTTTCCCAGTGCGTCTTAATTTATCTGTGTGGGGGTTTTTATGATTAATTCTCCCCAGGGCAATAAATGTCTTTACTTGTGTTGAATGCAGTCATGAATATCTCACCCAAGTTTAACAATATATAATAGTAAGTCTGTAAACAGAGACAGTAGGAATTCTGAAATATCAGCAAGCTTACTGGCTCCCAGGATGTTGTTGTTCACATCAGATATAGAATCATAGAATCATAGAATCATAGAATAGTTAGGGTTGGAAAGGACCTTAAGATCATCTAGTTCCAACCCTCCTGCTAT
>JASSUY010036204.1:0-67523 GCA_032466535.1 Forpus xanthops
AGGGACTGTAATGACAGGACAAGGGGTAACGGGTTCAAACTTAAAGAGGGGAAGTTTAGATTGGATCTGAGGAAGAATTCTTTACTGTAAAGATGGTGAGGCACTGGAATGGTTTGCCCAGGGAAGTTGTGAATGCTCCATCAGTGGCGGTGTTCAAGGCCAGATTGGACATAGCCTTGGGTGACATGTTTAGTGGGAGGTGTCCCTGCCCCTGGCAGGGGGATTGGAACTAGATGATCTTAAGGTCCTTTCCAACCCTAACCCTATGATTCTGTAATTCTATATTGCTGATCCAATACTGGAGCAAAGGCTTTGTGTGCAGTGTCTTGGCTCTACTGCATGAGTTCTGTCCCTCACATCTCCCACCCTTCCTTGTTTACTGCCTTAATAAATAAAGCTGCTCACAGAGATGTATTCTGCCCATATACCACACTGCTGCCGACAAGTCTACCAAGCGATCTCCCAAACCTCCTTTGTATGCTGCTTTTCTTTTCTAAGCACTGAACAGTGACATCTTTGTCAAAGGACATAGCTGATGACAGGAGGACTGGCAGCCCTGGAGGTTGCAAGGACAGAGGGTCTCAGTAGTTGTGTCTTGCAGAGATGTGCAGACTATTCTGTCAGTCTCACAATGAGGGATTCTTACAGCTGCCGCATGCAATGGGCAGCAGGGGCCAAGGAAGGGCAAGATCTCCAGGCGTGAGGCGAATAAACTGGGTGGTTCCTCACAGGCAGTGTGTAGATAGAAGAATTAATAGCATGTGGAGGAGGAGAGCCTACTTCCTTGTCTGTGGCAGGGTGGAGTTAGCCTGCATGCTTTGTTGTCATGAAGATATTCCTGGGCTGAGACCCAGGAGTTCCATTCAGTTGTCCAAACCAGGCACCTAGCACCATTCAAGGTGCTATGGGTGTCCCAGTGCACCCCCAGCTACAGGTCTAGAAAGGCACAGATCTTCTACAAGCCATGTAACTTACTTGACAGCAGTCTGTGGATACCTTTGATGCCCTCTGAAACAGTTCCAGACACCTGTGAGTTTTGCCTCTGGTCTCCAGTTTCTTCAGGGATGCCTTGGAGAATCCAGCTTGAGGGTTATGAAGAAGGGTAGATCTAGATGAGATCCTATGAATGAGATGTTCTTGGTGAGGATGGTGAAGCCCTGGCACAGGTTGCCCAGAGAAGCTGTGGCTGCCCCATCCCTGGCAGTGTTCAAGGCCAGCTTGGATGGGGCTTGGAGCAACCTGGTCTAGTGGAAGGTGTTTGCACTCAGAAGCATGCAGGGACTTGGGGGCTGCAGGAGGTTGGGACTGGGTGAGCTTTAAGGCCCTTTCTAACGCAAACTGTCCTGTGATTCTGATTAGGCACAGGATTGTCCTTTATGGGGACTTACAGTGAAAGGCAAGACTACTCCTCCGCATAGGGAGGATGTGGAAGCTACGGGACGGGGTCTGTTCTTGATAAGAGCTATTCATAGCATGTGTCATCTTCCCAGGGCTGTGTATCTGCTCTACAAAATAAAAGAAGGCCAAGTGAAGAGATGGCTGGAACAAAAATATCCCAGCTGGTTCTGGGAGCTCCTACTCCAGCTGTCAGATGGGAATGCATTCAGTTTCAGTGTGAACTTTACTTCTCACAGGAAAAATCCTTTCCTACCTGTTAGCATGGTCTCTGGCACTGCCACAGCCTCCCTGTCCTTCAAATCTTTTCCATGGGGAAGTATGTCCATCCGGCACAAGGAAGTCCTTAAAATGGCATACCAGAATCATGACAAGGAGGAGGGGCATCTGATAGGAAAGTGATGCCAGGGAGATGGAAGACATCTGGTATCAGCTACCGTATCTCAGCTACTTGTCTGGACTCTTCTGTAGTCAAGGGGAGGAGACAGGAAATACATGGGAGGTGTTGTAGACACTTATCTTGTGATGGGATGAATGGCTTTCTGGAAATATCTTTCTCACTCTCCATTGATAGAAGATGGGATGGCAACAATGAGTTTAAATTAGCTTTTCCACTTTTGGACAGCTGAAGTAGGAAAGGAAATCCCATTCAAGGAGATTTGCGTCGACTTCTGTGGCTCCAAAGAATATTTTTGGACGCATGAATTTGAGCATCAACAAAAAGCTGCAAACAGCTTGAAGCAAATAGCTATTGAACCTAGGGCTACCCCAGAGGCTTGGGGGTGTCGGAGGGGAGGAATGTTTGACGAAAAACGTCCCTTGCAGCCCAAAGAAAAAGTTTGCATGAGAAAAGCGAGGGAAACAGGATTCATTCACAAAGCTACCTTAAAAGGCATAGGAATGGTGTCCCAGTTTTAGCTGTCACCTCAAGAGGCAGGGCATGCAGGCAGGGGGTAGAAGGTGGAGGCTTAGTTCCCTCTATAGCCTGGAGATGACTCAAGCCGGCAGCATCCTCTTTCCAACAGGGTGTCCACATGGAACCATGTTCATAACTGAGCCCGCTGGCATCCAGCCACCCCGTGTGGCTGAGGAAGCATTTCTGACTGCAGGGAATCGAGTCTTGGTATTATCCTCTTCGGTCCAGCCTCCAAGCCAGCAGACGGGCATCTTCCTGACATGCTATTGTGAATCAAGAGATGTTTTAAGTGTTGCATATCCTGCACAGTAGTCCCAACACCAGAATCAAAGAGCTTGTCTCTTCAGATGGCTCAGGGTAGTTAATGGGCTTGCCTGTTATGTTTGCTGGCCCTTCCCTCATGTCTAGCAAAGAAGGGATCTGAGCCCACAGAAGGGATTTGAACTCACAAGAGTGGGGTTGAACCTACAAAAAGGGGTCTGAGCCTACCTGAACACTGCCCTCAGTGGCAGGACTGGGCACAAGGACTGTTCCTAGTCAGATGTTGGGGTCTGGACCAATATGTGGGATGGTGTGTTGGAAGCAGGGGTTGATAGAAGAGGGAATTATGACTCTTGGTGGCCTAGATGTGCCACTGGTGTTGGTGGGCCCTTCTGTATTTGCTTGCTATAGCTTGTCTGATTAGGGGACTCATATCTGAAGTTTAGACTGAGATTGGAGGGATTTACTTCCTGGGATAAGATGCTTGGAGTTAGCTGCATTTTTTTCGCCAGAAACAGCTTTGCTTTGGAGGCAAAGGGCAACCTGAGTGAGATTGAGAGTTTGTAATGGCGGGGTTATGTTAGGTCCCAGTTCCCAAAGGTGGCAGGTAGGACCAGGAGCTCTGCAATCTCGGGTTTATGGGCAGGTCATAATTCAGAGCTTGTTCAACTGGTTGCTGGTAGCAGGTCTCTCCAACATCTCTGCAAACCTAGGAGGTGACATATGCTGTGTCCCATGATGTTTGAGGTCTTGACTCCTGTGAAGGGCAAGAGAGGACTTGTAGGGGCAGGAGGGCTAACAGAGTCAGGCAGCTTCTGGGCACTGTGCCTGCAAAAGGGCTCTTTTAAACATGTACACAGGTAGTTGGCACATCCCTCCACTGCACAGCAATTCCCCTAAGCTGTGGCCAACAGCCACAGGGCAGCAGGTTGCAGGGAAGACAGGTCACTGGAATGTGAGGCGATGAGAAGAGCAGGGTCTCAAAAGCAGGAGACCAGCTGCAACACTTCAGACAGGCTATGGAGAAGCTGGGAGGTAGTTCCAATGGAGGCAGGGAGAAGGGACATTTTGGGCTAGAAGTGAGACATCTTGTACCCACAAGAAGACATCCCTTTGCTTCTCAGCTGACCACAGCTTTTGCTTCAACCCGTAACTGCAGAATCCCCAGCTGTATTTCCTTCAGCTCCTCAACAACCCTGACATCTGCTCTGGTCCTCTTTGAGAGCAGATCCCTGGAGTGCAGGAATCTCTTCCAAGCTCATCCCAACAGGCAGTTGCATCACCTTTCCCAATCAGTTCTGCAGCATCTTGACACACAACCTGAGCTTACACAACCAACTGGCCACATGCCTCTCTCCTTGGGAGGAAGACTTCCATGTTCCCCATTGCCTGGGATCCTTGCCTCACTGCATGAGGTTAAATCTTCTCTTCAGGAGGTAGTGCTGTGTGATATCAGAGAAGGAAGGGTAAAACAGAGGAGACAGACAAGGGCTTTGGAGAGAGCGTACAATGCCATTAGGGAGAGGTTGCATGTTTGTACTTCAGAGAGGCATTTGGGCAGTAAATGACAGAAGTGTTGAATTATTCCACAGGAGGAATGGGGAGTGTGAGCACAGGAGGGAAAAACCATTCATTCATTACGGAAATCAATAGCCCCCACGTGTCATTTAAGCTGGCCTTCCCCTGGACAAGTGCAAGATGGAAGAGACCTCTACTGCTTTGCTGATGAGAGCAGAAACTCTGCCCAGGCTCAGCCGGAGGAAGGTGCCTGAAGAGATTATTCAGTGGTGACTCCTGAGTCATGTCTAGATCAATGCATTCAGCAATTTATTGGTGCTTCTGGGATATATCCCGTCTAAGCATTTACGATAGTCAATGTTAATGCGAACATTCTCCGTGCAGTGCAGGGCAGCTGCGTTGGCTGTATCAGGCATGCAAAAGGCATTCATTTGGGCTGGGGAAGCATTTTGAGTAGCAGGAGGTCAAAAGGACGTGTGTGAAAATGAAAGGCTTGCTTTTCTTTTGTATTAGGCATGCACCTTGCACTTCCTTAAGGAGACAACCTATCCAGCTGGGAGAAAAGGACCTCACAGATTGTCAGTTGGACTAGATGGCTTAAGCTAAGCTCTATCCTATCCTATCCTATCCTATCCTATCCTATCCTATCCTATCCCATTCTATTCTAGTCTGTTCTACTGTATTTATCGTATATCATATCTTAAATTAAAACCCACTGGTTTCCCTCATTAGCTTGGGAAAAGTCACTTTCTGCCTCCATTTCTGCACCTAACTGTGCATGAACATCCAACCCTCAGGCTGGGCTGAAGGATCCTGCATCTCACAGCTCAGACACTGTTCACTGGTAGGAAGCTCCTGTGACTGCATTTGTGACACTTGGGTAAAGTTACATGGCATGAAAAGATTCAGCTCTACCTGAAGGGTGGTGGGAGCGAGGACATGGTCAGGTGGCTCCACTTTTATGAAGCTCCAAGCAGAAACTCCTTTCAAATTAGTAGAAGAAGAGGAAGAATTACTGTAATACTTGTGAATACTGTACTTGGGCTGTTTCTTCTCCTGAACATGACCACTAGAAAGTAGTCTTCTTGTCATGTTATATAGAATGAGTCTTAATTAGGCGGTACCTATTAAATGAAACAGCTGCAAATGCAGCCACCCATAGGCTCCTGTGTAGTCTGACTTGCCTCATTATAATATATCCTTAATGTGAGCCCTAGAGCTCCCAGGTCCTGGAATAAATGGTCTAAGTAGGGAAAGCTGCTGGCAGGCTCGTAGTTAATCAAAGGGCTGGGAGAAGACTTGTGAAATAACTGCAAGTAAAGCACAGAAGGATACTCATGTGAGCTCCCTAAGCATGCTGAGGGGAAAAGGGGTGTTTCTGCAGGGTTCAGCACAAATGTGCTGAGGTAAGGGCTCCTATACCTTCCCAAAGTGCTGTATCTCCTCTCCTGAAGGCTTACTACATCTTTGTGGCCTTTGAAAAGCCACTATGGGGGGATGGATAGGCTCATTTGATTCTCTTGTACCAAGCACCTCAAAAGCCCCAGGAGACTGTGATGCCCAAATGCAGTGCAGTGTGTGCGTGTTTGCAAGACTGCTGTTGTACTTATAGCCCCCTTAAAGAGCAGAGTACATACACGCTTCAGAACCCGCCAGTTCATTTCCTCTGGCCAGGAATAGCTGGTGAGTAATACAAAGCAGCAGAGGTAATAAATATTAAAGAGCTGGAAAATGTTAAAGTGCATGGGCAATGGAGCTGACACGCACTGTGGGTGTGAAGTGCGGAGGGCATCTGCATGCACCTCATGCGGACGTTGCTTTCTGTCCTTTCTTGAGGGAAGAAACATAGAAATAAACTTTGCAATTATTTTCTGTTAATGGTGTATAGAAAGGCATTGTGCATTCCAGTGAGCTTGTCATCTCGCGCCCCATTCCTGGCCTGATCCCCTTTATGGGCACTTTATGGGTCCAAAACATGTTTTTCCTTGGGTGATGTGTATGGACAAGGGAAACACAGCCAGTGGGAGCAAGGAGATGTGACACCAAGCACCTGAGGAGCCTGTGTGGTGATGAGGTCTTACTTCGCAGGAGGTTGCACTGCTAAAAGATTGCAGGTTTGGATTAAGCATCTCATGGTGGGTGCACTGGTGGTGACACATGGTGGTTCATGAATTGCATCCATCTCAGCCATCACAAAAGGTCACTGGAGTTGAGGCATTAGCTCTTTGGTCCTGCAAACACACTGAACTCCTCCCTGCCCATCTCACCCTGTAGCATGGCTGTTTCCTACCAAGAGCTGATGGTGATGCGAGTCAGAAGCCATTTCTGTGCTGGAGTAGCCTTCCAGTCCCTGACTGGCTACCTAAGATCCATGCTTCTCCCACCAGATATAATGATGTAAGAGGTATGGCTAGAAGAACCCCCTCAATTCTTCCTCCATCTGTCTAGAGCCAAAATGGCCATGCAAACCTTTCTACCCCCTTTTCTGGTCCCCATCAAGGTGCATCTGGATGGAGCTGACTGTGAAGAGACGATAAGGGTTAAACTCTTTTCTGGCAGGCTGGGAGGATGCCATGAGAGTTCTCAGAGCCGTGTGCACCCAGAGAGGAAGGCAGGGCCTTGCTAATGTATGCACAGCTTCCGTGAAACTAAAAATAGCCAGGATCTGAGGCTGCTCTTCCAGGATTTCACAGGCGCTCACCCAGTTTTTAGCTCCTTCTTCTCAAACGGATGGCAAAATGAAGGCGACAGTTTCATCCCTCGTGCAAAGCCCTTGCTTAAGGGATGCCTTTGACCCCTGCAGCATAGATGAGATGGGGGATGTACTGTTGAATGTGTAGTCCCAGGTTCTTGATGATGTCTTGAAGGCTGGGGTCGACCCAGCATTCCTGTTCACTGCTGAGCAGTGCTCGGAAGGTTTGCTGGCTCTAGAGAGCCCTAGTGCTTTGGTTTGCAGCAGTGTGTGCCAGGAAGGGGATGCAAACAGCACGGAAAGCATGATGCAGCCGGCAGCAAACCTGCAGCTCTGACCCTGGCAGCTCTGCAGCAGGCAGGGGCTTTTTGACAGGTTCACCATGTCCTCAAGAGTTAGCTCCCCTTTTCATAAGCAGGGTCCTCTGCCCCTGAGCTTCTGTTGGCTGGTGTTTTTCTGGCATGCTGGTAAACATCCACCTCCTCAGCTCTACAAAGACACTGTCCATGGGGGTTGGGAGAGACTTTGCTGTATGGGAAAGTCTTGTCTAGTCATCTCAGGTACTGCTTCAGCATCAGTGACCTTGATGGCCATGGAGAACGTAAATACTGTAAATTCAGTGATTAATATCCTAGATCCAAATCAGTTCCTGTATCAGCTCCCTGATCTCCCAGTGGGAGATGTGACCCCCTCATTTCTCAGCAGCCAGAATAGGAAACATTTCCCTCTGAGTGAGTGGTCAAACTCCCAGCTGTGTTCCTCCTTGGCTCTGGGATTCTCATAAGTTTTTGAGGGTTTATATCCCAAGCAAGCTGCAGTCTCTGTTCAGATGTTTGGGCCAAAGTGGTTTGTTAAATTGCTCAGGAAGTAGAAAATTCTTAGAAGGTAAACACCCCCCTGTTATCTCCATTTACAAGGAATTCACTGCTAGTAAAGTGTATGGCTTTCCTCTTCACTGCTCAGCATCTTCCGCTGAGGGATCTTGGAGGCTTGCAGAAAACTGTGAGGAAATGAAGATTTGTAACTGTCTTTGGCCTCCCAGAGCAATGCAGCCTTTCCTCTCCTGAGATATCCTGTGTCTCTGTTGAGTCCAATTGATGCCACATCACTTCCCAAGACCACCAGGGTTAAGTTCTGTAATGTTGCCTACCCTATATAAAGGGCAAGGTGACTATTTCCATGTGTCCCTGTAGCATCATGCTTTGGACTTTGGGAGCCCTGAGGCATTTCTCTGAATTTTCCCTGAAACTTCCATTGGTTGGAGCCAAGTCAGTTGAAAGACCACCACTTACTTTGGCTGCATCTGTTCCTGTAGGCCTAAGACCAGTTTTATTTCCAGATGGAATGCCCTGACATTAAACCCTGTTAGCTCAAACACACTTCCAGCAAAAATTCAGTCTGAATTCAACTTCCTCCTTTCTGTGTAAAGCTATTTAACAGCTTTGATTTAAAACAGAAGGCTTTGCCGGAGGCGATAGCACTAGGTGTCGAAGTATACTTTAAGTAAAATATGTGCAAAATAGGAAAGGGAGTGGGGCTTAAGTATTCATAACTAATTTTGGGAGGGGAGAATCTGTGATAAAAAAGAGCATCTGCCTCCGTGCTCGGACGTGAGACCGTGTGATAGATGCTGTGATATGTCTCTGCTGCACCCATCACTTTGATACCCTCTCCAGCAGCCCCTGCTACATTGCCTGCTCCTTTGTGCAGCACAGAGATGCTTCCCACATTAAAATCAAAAAAAGGCATTCATACCCTGGTGCTGAAGAGGTCTTGGGGGTTTTTCTTTTTCTGTTTTAGGTCTGTATGTCTCACAAAGTAATTGTAAACTTGATTCCTACGAGCCTGGCTCAAAACTATGGCTGCACTGATTGGTAGGCAAAGATCTGGAAATAGGGATTCTGCAACCTGGATATCCATGGAAGCCCCACAGCCCATGGGGATGTGGCAAGGAGGGGCTGTATGGGCAAACCTATTTCCAAAACTAGGGTTATAATGAACATGCCAATAACACATTCATGATTGGTTTTGCAAATAAAGAAATGCTGGCCAGGCTCTGGCTAAGCATGGGTATGTCAGTAACAGCCGGATCTGGGGAAGTTTGACAAATTAGTGCCAGAACGTGGGCTAGTGCTTTCTTATGATTTGTTTCTCGTCTTCTGGTTGTGATCTTTCAGTCTGTGAGTCATAGGAAACTACTCTGCAACTAGAAAAGGAGAATAGTCACAAAGATGAATCCCAGAAACATCTCCCAGACTGAGCTCACACAGTTTTGGTCTCCAGAGCTTTAGCTGCAGTGATGCCCTTGCCCCAGTTTTCTGCCCCAATGAATCTGCTGGAGGTGATGACCCTGGTACCTGTCAGCAAGATGAAATGCACACCTGCAGCTCTGCCATGTGGTCGTGCAGTCCCAAATATCTGCTTAAACCATCAGTAAAAGGGAGTTGAACACAGACTATGAACGATGCATCAGAAGACATGATATGTGTTCCATTCAGATGGCATTGCAACCAGAGGAATCATTTCAGAGGAGCTGGGAACATTACTCAGAAATTATCAATCACAGCTCCCTGTTTTGTGTATCAGCAACAAGTTAAATCAGCCTGCAGATATCAAAGCTGTAGGAATAAGATCCTAAAAATCTTACAGCATTATGATTGTATTGTCTCCAACTATTTGATGGAGTTGACTCTTTCCAAGGAGGGGTTGATTTGTAGACTTTCTTTAAATAGTGAAAATGATTTGGGGCTGGAAATTATTGCTACAGTAATTATGGCTAAGTGCTGCCATAGGTTGCCCAGAGAAGTTGTGGAGTGTCCATTCTTGGAGATTTTCAAACCTCAACTGCATAAGGTCATGACCATTCTCTAACTTCAGAATTATCTCCACTTGGAGGGGAAGCTTGGTCCATAGACCTCTAGAGATTCCTTCCAACCTAAATTATGCTATCACTCTATGATATGATCCTCCCCAATGTATGTTTTATAAATCAGATGCCTCTTTCATGGTTGGTGTATAGTAAAGCCATCTGTGCTTTAAAATAGCTTTACACTGGCTTAGAATAGAAAATTATTACAGTTTCTCCTGTTCTGCAGAAGACTGGTACTACCATTCTTTCTAGCACATACTTCAGTTGCAAATAGTGTTTTGCAAACACAAAACTTTCTAATACAAATGAATGTTCAAGTATCATCCCCTCTCAAATACATGCATTTAAAGAATAGAGGTTTGAATTCCATAAAGACCAGTGTTTTCCCTGAAGAGATGGCTATCATGTCTACGAATTAGCGGTATTCAGATAGTTTGACTTGATCCTTGGGCTCTAAAGGGAACAGATCTTTGCTTTTGAGAATCTCACTGACAGAGAAATTTTCAAGCAGGATAAGGGAATAATGATCCAACAGGAACATGTGAATGCTAGAAAATATGAAAATAGATTGATGCAGTAAATTGTGGTACCATTTTACTGAAAAACGGTAATATAGGCCAAATAATCCAGTTTTCTAACCTTGATGAAATTGCTTTGTGTAATCTTGCTGCAAGTAGCTCCTAAGCCTGATGCTGAATCAGTGATGTTGTGATAAGTGAGGAGGTGGAAGAAGTCTCATGTTGGCGTTCCAGGTTCAGCACCAGGATGACAATAAGCTACATCCAAAGGAAGACAGTGTCCTCTGTGACCTACTGGTTTACACAATTCATGGATGATGTCATGACATGCATTTAAGCTTTATAAGTGTCTCTAAGGGATGGAATAAACTTGTTTTGTGTTCAGCAACATTATTCTCCAATAAGCAAGACAAGGCATGGAATAGAGATTATTAATTGTTTAATAGGAGCCAATAGAAGCAATTAACTGTAACATATTTACCAGACAGAAGAGGGTAGAAACTTCGAGGGAGAAGAGCGGAAATGCTTGGTGAACTCACTTTTTATTGCATTTTATTAATTCTTAGGTATAAACCTTACGAAGAAATACCAAAAGCAAGATTTCAGAAAGCTCTGAGAATCCCAATACTGAAAATCAGGGCCCTGGTGAAGGCTATCAAAATGATGAGAGATTTAATCAGATGTTGTTGAGATGACCTCGAGGCTACTGGATTAAAGGAAGGGTATGCTGCTTGCTTAGTCCTGTGAGAAGTGTTAAGGTGCTCTTTCTTGTTTTGGAGATAGCAAGTGATCTTTCCAAGTTTAGCAGTGGCTTCCAGCATGAGTTTGGCTCAGCACAATTAGCAGTGGTGTCAATATGTCCTGCACATGCCTTCAAGGATGAGCCCAGGCCAGCAACCGTTCCCTAGAGGTGATATTGATGCAGCCACTTCTTCTGTAAGAATTTGATGCCATAGAAGCAGCCAAGCAAAGCTGCGATATATCGACACCTGTATGGGCCCCATACTTCGATACTGGAACTAGGAACAATAATCATCCATCTGTGAATCCTTATTGCTAACTTGTGACATTGTAACACATAAAAAAATCCCTAACAAATGTTGATATTGAGCACATTAATTGTGATGGCAACTCTTAAGTTTGATTTTGATTCTTTTCAACCGACAGCATTTTACTTTTGTGCTCCCTTGTTGCTCAAGCGCTGCATCTCGTGTTCCTTTTGCATCTGCTAGGATGAAAATAATTCATTAGAAATAAAAAAGTGGGCCAAAGCCACAGCTGGTGTAAACGGCGAGAGCCCTATGGATGCCAGCTCGCTCCAGCTGAGATCTGGCCTTACATAACCTCATTTTAAGGGTACCTTCAGGCAGCCTCTGCTGCAAGCCTTCCAGCCGAGCAGTCACACATGTCCTCATTTCCTCCCTTGCAAGGAGTGGGCTGTAAACACCCTCTGGTGCATGAGGGTAATGGCCCCTTGCAGGAGTGAGCAGCAATGCAGGCAGAGGAGGCAGCAGGAGGATGAGCTGTCAGATGAATAACATGCCTCATCCCACCCCTCTTCTTCCAGGAGTGAGCCCCGAGGAGAAGGCTGGTGCAATGGAATGGGGAGGGAGATGGTGCCCATCCATATGGTGTGTATTACTACCATGACACCTAGGATATAACCATGGTCCTGTAGTGCCATGGCAAAGTAGGGTTCTCTGGAGAGAAGTGGAGGAAATTAAGGAGATGCTAGGAAGGGTGCTGTACCTGTCCCTCCTGGTCTTGGTAAGCCCTGCTAAGCCTACTAAGGTGCTGCAGGTGTAAGTTGCAGGCTACCCAGAAGAGATAATTTTTTGAGCTCCTCCTTTCACTAGCGGTCTGTTTCTGGCTCCTCAAACATGCTCTCCCGTACATCAAGCCAGGGTATGCTTCTCTGAACGCAAGTGTTGGTTGTGGTTGGTCAAGAAGAGTTTTCCAACATGGATTTGTTGGGACTGGACTGAGTACTTCAAATGCTATTCTTTTCTGTCTTTCCATATACCTATACTATTAAACCGGTCAATTTCAAGACCTGCTTGTGGGCACTGTAAATTCACCATGATGCTTAACTTGGTAGAATCACTAGATTGGTCAGGGCTTACTAGTACTCTCCCTGACCTGGGCAGGGTTCAGCACTCTGTGGGGGCTAAGGATCATTCCCAATACTTGAGGAAGCTACCTGGTTTTGAAGGATAAAGAGCACATTTCTGTGGACAGTCTCGGCCCTTTGGCCTTAGAAAAAGCAATCAGGCCCCTGTCCCTTGTTGGCTATAGCAGATATAGGCTGAGATTCCATACCTTGGTCAGCTTGTGGTTGTGTGGGATAGGCCATCAGAACTCTTCCTTCCTATAAACGTAGCCCAGGGCCTGTGTTTCTATGTGTTTCCATGCTCCTGCACCCCTCTTACACATCAGCATCCTCTTAATTTCAAACCAGCCTGTTGCCTGAGGCATCCTCCTACCCTTTCTGCTGGTGATATTCAAAGCCACCTCTATAAATTGAGCATTGCCAAGGCACAGGCACAGTCTTTTATAGTTCACCCTGTTAAAGTGTCAGTGCAGAATGTGGCAATTTTGGCGAAAGCCAACTAGCATGGCCATAGCCACATGGAGTTGAGTCATGCCAGCTAGCCAAGGACAAAGGCTGGTCTTTGGTCTGCTTTGTGTGTGAGGTGTCCCTGCCCATGGCAGGGATTAGAACTAAATGATCCTAAAGTCCCTTCCAACCTTAACCATTCTATGATTCTATGATGCAGGCAGACCCTCTGGCTTCATAGTCCTATCCTTGGACATTTCTGTTACAGTCCTTGCTGGGACAGCCACGCAGCCTCTGTCATCCACATGAAGCATCCTTTTCCATAGAATGAATGAATGAATGCATAGAAGCTGATGGCTTTGGCTCCTTAAAAGCATGCTTTGGCGCAGAGACAGCAGAGACTTTGCCCCGTGCAGTTTGTGTGCTACTGCGACATACGTAGTAAATAAGCATGAGGGTAATTATACCAACAGGGATTCTGGGAGCCCTGCCAGAATGGAGGAGACAGACAACCCTTTGTGCATTTAAAGAAAGTCACCCTGAATCCCCCTCCCAACCCCAAATTAATTCTATCTCTTGAAGCCATGATGAGACTTAGAACTAAAAATACATGCACGCACACACTCGGTTATAAATATAGCCAGCATTCGAAAAATAAAAAGCCCCAAATAAGGCTTCTGTATCCAAAATTAAGCTCTTAAATAAATAAATTAGCCTGATTTGCTAAAGCACAGAGCAGTGAATAGCTTTCACTGATATAAGAGGAGGCATCATGTTGCTAAAGATTGAAGATTGGGCCTGACTATGGATTTGAAAGTCTAATTATAGACTCCTGTTTGCTACCAGCTTGACCAAGAACAACAAATTTCAGGTGAAATGATGCTGATTTCTTTTTTTCTTCAGAGTTTGTGTGCACCTAACCAGTGTTAAGACAGGTAGGAAACAGCCCTCAAACAAGTAAATGAAGTAGCACAGAGAAGCAGATATATTGGAGTAAAATTGCTTACACCAGTGCTGCACATTGGTGTTTGGAAATAGGGTTAAGAGTTACCAGTGATACAGCTGGGTGGAATTTTATATTGGTTAATTAGACAGACGTTTATTAATTGTTGAAAGCCTAGGAGGTAGAAACATTGCTTTTCCCAGTTGCTCTTGTACTTCCTCTGCTGAAAATTCACAATCAACTGGCATCAAAGAGGAATGGGATTTTAGTCCTCCTTTTTCTCTCTTTGTCAGATTTGGGTCTAAGGGATGCTGAAGAGAGAGCACCATATTTTTGTATGGACCAAAAAGAGTACAAAGAGGAATTCTTTTCCCTTTAGTTACAAAGGGTACTTGGAGCTTTTTTGCTCACAGACTGTTTGGGAGGCTGTGACCTTTTTCTGGCCCCTGTTATGGCAAGGGATCCCTGAGGCCACAGTCCCATGCAGCATTTGGATAGGGACAGACTTGTTCTTCTGGATCTTCCAGCACAGATCTGATTGAGCAGGGTGGGTTTCGTGGTGTCGAGGCAGTATGTCCACCCTGGATGGAGGACCGTCAGCAGAAAGAGCAAGACTCCACTCACCTGTTTGTGTTGTGGTGTTTAGATCTGGGTTCTGATGCCAGAAGACTTTGGAGAGCTCTTTGGTGCCTCATGACTCAGTTTCCCTATCTGTGGAAGCTGAAGAAATCCATTTGGACTTTACAAAGGTCCGTGGACTCAACAGTTGAGAGAGTTTGGTGTTACTGTCATTGCCATTGTTCTGGCCATTGATGGAGATAGGATCAGGGCATTATATTTAAGCCAACACATTTTAATGTCCTTTTATGCATGCTGCCCCCATGAATAGGCAGCATCTCCTCTCACTGTGGCCAGTTAAAAACAGTAATACATTAACTCTGTGGATGGTGGTGAATCCCTGGAGATCAAGGAGCAAACACTGCAGGATGTGGTGTCTCAGTTTCTTCTTGATCTTTTCGAGTGACTCAGTGGCATTGTTACAGTTCGGTTCTGCCAACCTGGACTGCTTGGAAAAGTAAAGACGGTCTTAAAAATAACCAAAACCTAGAGATAGGTGATAGGGACAGCAATGCAGAAGAGAAAAGGTCTAGAAAATGTGAGCTGTGAGGAGGGACTGAAGGAAATGGTGGGGTTTTTAGTCTGGAATAAAGGGTTTACATGGTAACTATGTGCAAACTAGGTAAAAGACTGCTGCAGGGTGAAAATGAATAAATTCTCCTTGTCCATGGCGGGGGGGTGGATGGATGATAAATTAGTGGCTTAACCTTCAGAAGAGGCATTTAGGTTTCATGTACTAGCAGGAATGGGGGTTCCTACAAAGGGGAGGCCACACAGGACTGAAGGTCAGATTTGGGGAATATCCCCTGGAGCGAGTTTGGCAGAGGTGATGCTGTGTTGCCCATGGGCAGCGCCTTACGTGCAGCACCACCTTGGTTTACAGTGGCGCTGTGTTGCTGATGCTATAAGCACCAGCTGCGTGCTCCTTTTCTCTACTTTTTCCTCGAGCCATTACAACTCCCACTCCCCAGTATCGCCTTTCCAGCCAAACTACGTTTAGTTTCCTGCATGCAGGGAGGGAAGGCAGGATCCCTGTGTTATCCTGCAGCAGGGTCTTTCATGAAACGCCAAGTACAGGCAGTGGCTTTGTGCCTGTTGAGGAGTGGGAGGAGAGCTGATGTCCATGGAAGAGCAGTGGTCCACGACCATTCCCACCCCACTCGGGCTGTGCTGGGGGTGTCACACCAGTGTCACCATCGTCGTCTGTGGCTGGCGTGGCGTTTACTCGAGCGTCGAGCCCCATCTGGTGGCTTTCCTGTGTCATTTATTGTGTCCTTGTGTCGTTCGGAATCATCTTCTGTGCTTGTGCACTGCGAACGGGCAGGAAGGACGAGGTGCTGGAGAAAGGGCAGGGCTTGCAGACCTACCTCTGCTGCTCTCCCAGCCCTCTGTCCCTGCGTGTAATTTGGAGACACGGAGGCTGCCGAGGCTTATGTCCTTTCCTCCTGCTCTTCCTTGCTGTGCAGTCTCTCCCCGAGTGGCAAGGAATGATCTAATCGTTTTGGCAAAACCCCAGTTTGTGCTGTGAGCCCCTCCCAGAGCCTCCGGAAGGCTCTTCATCCCACTGTCGTGCTGGCATCTGAGGTGGGACAGATGAACAGTTCTGGGAGGGGACATTTCCATCTACACACTAGCTCAGATGACCGACTTCAGGGTCAGTGTTAGGTGAAACAATTCCTATCCCAGACAAGTTTATAGCCACCGTTCAGGATGAGAAGGAATAGGACCCAATATTAGACCATTAATATCAGCATGCATTAGAAAGAACGATGTTAGGAGATGCTTCCTTTCTTAAATGCCATGAGTCCTGTGACATCTCATTCTATGTGATATCTGTCTACCTTGTATTACCCTAACTTGATCAGCTCCATTCACAAAGGCTGTCCAGATGTTTCCTGCAGGGATGTTGTATCCCCAGGGTGAAGTTTGCAGGTCTCTTTGCACATCTGATATGGAAACAGAGGCAATGATAGAGCAGTGTTTGTCCATACATGAGACATCTCCTTCTATCCCAACACTGCCCAAAGTCTCAATGGCTGACCAGTGGCAAGCTGTGGCCTTGTTCAGTTATGGGTCACATATGTACTGAAGGTGAACGTGATGCCCCATTTGAGGATGGTGCCAGACACTTTTCAGTGGTGCTCAGCAACAGGACAATGAGCAGTGGCCATAAACTAAAACACAAGAAGTTTCACCTCAACATGAGGCAGAACTTTACTTTGAGGGTGGCAGAGCAGTGAACAAGCTGCCCAGGGAGCCTGTGTAGTCTCCCTCTCTCAGACATTCAAACTCTGCCTGGATGTGTTCCTGTGTAACGTGCTTTAGGTGCCTTGGCAAGGGGTCTCCAGAGGTCCCTTCCAACCCTAATGATTCTGTGGTTCTGTGATTCTGTATTTGTCAAGTAGCATCTCATCTTGGAAAAAAAGTGCATGAGTTGTTTTCTTGTGCAAGTGTTTTGTGAGCACTTACTACCCTCACATTTGGGTGGTGCAAGTCAGAGGTTTCCCACTCTTGCAATACAAAAGTGGTCTTTGGATCTTGCAGGAGATAATGTTAGAACTGCATTGACCTCTGTTTCTATTCCAGATTCCCTTTCCCACAGCTAACCTCCCTCTCCCAAACAACTGCCCACAGCCCCATCCTCCTCAGGCATCGGTATGTGCCAGAGTCTCACGCTTTGCTTTTCCTCCTGTTTCCTGTAGGTATATCCGAACTATGTACCTGGGGATCCAGAGCCAGAGGCGGAAGGAACACCAGCGGCGTTTCTACTGGGCTATGATGTACGAATATGCAGACGTAAATATGTTGCGCCTCCTGGAAACTTTCCTCGAGAGCGCCCCTCAACTGGTGCTACAGCTCTGCATAATGATCCAAAAGAACCGTGCAGAAACATTACCATGTAAGTGGCCCCCTCATCCCCCTCCTCCCGGCCTTCCCCTCTGATCCCATGCTCAGCACCCAATGGATGTTTTGCTAACTGTCCACCCTACACAACCTGGTGTGTAAGGGGCTGCCACTTTGGACAAATCTCATTCCAGCTCTGTGCTGCCGTGTGCTGGGTAAAATCTTTGCTGATTGTGCTGATTAAAACAGAATCAGTGAAAAGATGATATTCAGCTTTTCCACACCGAGTCCAGTCTAAAGAAATGATGGTGGCATTTAGGAGTCAGGAAGTCGCTGCTGCTATGGCAAGTGTTAACATTTGTTTGCTGCCTGGCATTGGCAAATCATGCCCTGCCTCAGTTTCCCTCCTTACATAAGTAGGATGATAAAACTGTCCAGATTTGTACTGGGGGGACAAACAGTTCAATGCCTGTGCAGTGCTCTGATGGTGTGAAGTGTAGTTTAAAGGGGTTTTCAACAGCTAAATGCTGAAGGACCTTCTGAAGAACACCCAAGAATCAAGGTTTAGTCATTGGTACCATGGTTCTGTGCAAGGCAGAGGAAGGGCAGGGGGCTAGGCAGAGGAGGGAATTGTGTAGGGACATACAGTTTGTAGTGCAGATATGATTGCAAAAGTAGATGAACAGAGGCTTGGAAGCAACCACAGAGAGTTTGCCAATTCTGATGTCCTCTGCTGCAGTGATGTCCTGAGCATGGGGCATCCACCCCAGTGGAGAAGCATGACGCTGTCCCTGCACTGGGGTGAGCAGCTCAACCAACCCCTCCCTACACATGGGCTGGCTGCCTAAGGTTCACCAGCTTGTGGAACAATTGTCCTTTCCAAGAGCCAGCAGTGATATCAGCTGATGAGCTGCTGGTTTATTCAGCCCCTGCTCAATTCACACACCAGGGATGACAATTGGTTTCCCAAAGACAGCCTGTTTGTAGCATACCTGTTCTGGCAGACCTGAGGAGTTTCTTGGAGTTGAGGCTGGAATGGGGCAGTTTATCAGGGTTAAATTTTGCTGGTTGGACCAAGGTCACTGCTATCTACAGCACCAGTAAGTCAGACTGCTTTCCCCTACTCCATACTTTAAGCATGTCCATCACAGTTGCTTATAGAGGCCTCCCTTCTATTTATGCAGTCTTTCTGAAACCTCTCATCACAAACTCTCCAGGCCTTCAAAGTGCTGACATGATAAACATTCATTTCTACAACTACTGCTAGAGCTACACACATTTGGCAGCACCCTTTTCTTACTGCTTCCAATATTGTTAATCCTACTAAAAATATATAAATCTCATCCTAAGAGGCTTGCCAGGGCGTTATGCAGATTGTTGGACTCATTACAGAAAGCACTGGGTGAAGTTTGCTGGCCTCTGTTGTGCTGCAAGTCAGATGACACGGCCGAATAATCCCTCCATGCTTTCAAATCTGGGGCTCTTTCAGTGTGCCACTTCCAGGCATGGCTGCCTAATCCACTGAGCAAGCTGCATCATTTTCCAACCCCCTCCCTTCCTCGGCTATGCAGTTCATCCGTTCCTCCACAACATCGAGCAGGCTGTGCTCTCTTCCAAGGCAGCACACGTCCCCGCCTGACTCCCCAAGCCCTGGAGGGCTCTTTGCCTGCCACACTCCAGCAGCCGAGCTCTCAGCATCCCCAGTGCACCCTCTCCCTTCCTCCTTTCCTCTGCCTGTGCCAGGGATGCGGTCGCGCATCTCAGGGCTGCACGCTGTGCGGCGGTCATAGCTGATGGATGTGAGCAGCAGAGCTTGCTCAGCACTCCTGACTCAGGTACAAGGTTTCCTAGAGCTCCTTTGGTGCTTTTGCCTTCCTCCTCCTCCTGGCCAGTACATAATTATATAAAAGGAAATTAAATGCTGAGAGGAGCTGTTATGAAAGGAGCATCAAAGATTTTCCTTAAAGCAGGCAGAAAGCAGAGGAAGATAAATATTGTTAGGAAGTCAGTGTGTTTAAAAATCAAATCAAGTCTCTTCTGTCTCATTGTGGCTATGTGAGCATGGGCTTGTAACAGGAAGAGGCCAGTTCTGCCTCTGAGCAGGGATGGTGTCAGCCGTGTCATTGAAGGATGCACACTGACAAAACATCCCACAGCAGGACTTATAAACCCAAGCACAGCCAGTGCTGATATGTCCAGACCCCATATGGTTCACACAGGCTCTTATGGATTCATTCAGTGCCAGAACAAGGTCAGTTTACCATTTTATATGGAATACATCCCTCCTCCAAGCCCAAGTCTTCCCTGCTCTTAAGACTGCAATGCCAAGTGCGGTGCAGGAAGCCAATGCAGGCTCCAGTCTTCTACAGATGGGTCAGATAACATCTGCTTCTCCTATTAAAAGAGCTTTAGAAAGAAAGTTACTGGAATGGCTGTCAGGAAGTATTGTGGGGTTTCTCCTAGTCAGTATGCTAAGATAGCTGTTAAGAAAAGCGAATACACTGGAGGTCTTCACTCAAACACAGAGCGTCTCCTGCAGAGATGCTTAGGAGCACAGTGACAGAAAGGGCTGTTCTTGCCTGTTGTGATTGTAGAAAGAGAGCACTGGAAGGGCTAGTAGAAGAGGTTGCAGTCAGGCTAATGCATAGTTTTCTCATTTCCATATCTATTGGGTTGGTGGAAGAAGGAAAAGCCTCACCATACCTTGCAAGAACCATTTTATCTTGAAGTGGTACCTGTTTGAAATGATTGGGTGGAACCTGTGTTTATTGCTCCTTCAGTGCTCAAAGAACAGATCAGTTTCACTAATGGGTCCCTGCTCACCATAGAGTTAGCATCTCCTGCATGGTCTGACACTACCAGCAGCAGAAGTGCTGGAGCTGGAATTTCAGGTCAAGTCCCAGCTTCAGTAAACCTTGGGACAGCGCCCCTGGGATTTTATGAAGGTCAGGATTCATTCCTCCATCATATCCCTAGCACAAGGCAGACCAAATCCCAGCTTAGCTGCTGTTGCTTGATGACTTGGGAAGAGCAAAAAATAGCATAGAGAGAAAAGAGGTGAGAACTTGATGTACTTCATCGGGTGAGCAGATTGACCTGGAAGGTGCATGCTGAGAGCCTGAGGCGAGAGGGATTCCAGTTTCTCAAAATAAAACTCCTCTTAAAGAGGTTTCCTTTTACTTAATTTTTTGTGTGGCTGCTTTAAGACTTGATGAGATTTAACAGAACCTCTAACGCCCTTCCACTCATGTCACAAGTTCCTTATGCAAAGCTTTTGCTGGGAATTTGCCTCCATGAGGCTGCAGTTTACGGTGCAGGGTTTCCCACACATACAAAGTCCTGTGTATCCACTGACACTCTGCCCATCTCCTCTATATCTCTGCTGCTGATCTGAAAGAGATTTGCAGCATAAGCCTTCATTTTGCAAAGTCCTTTGGAAATCTCTGGGATTCTGGGAGGTGTCAGCCCACAGTAAGTAGTCTGAAGCTGCTCATGTATTTAAGAAAAAGCAACATTAACCTCAATTTTTCTGGGGGGTGATTCTTTTAAGCAGAGTAACATAAGTTAGGAACTAAAAGGGATTTTAGACATCTCAGCTATGGATGTGTATTGCCTGCAGAGTTATCCTGGCAGAGTTTGCAAATCTTCTTGCCCCTTCCAAAGCAAAGCCCTATCTTTTATCACGTTGCCACTCTTTCTGTATCATGTCTGAGAGCTGTTTATGATCAGGGCTTGTCCTTTTCTGCATGGGCACATTAAGATGCTTTTCCCTGACACTTAGCTTAGAGGACTTAACTGGTCTTTGCAGGGTATTGATGTACAAGCAGCAGGGGGGGGTTAGCCATTGTCCTCACTTCCCAGACAAGGCATCCCCCATTGAGCTGAGAGGGTTCAGGATGATCCAACCTCAAGTTAAACACTCCTGCACCTGAGTGAGAAGATTCCTGTGTGGGTGATAATGATTAAGTCTAACGTGGAGGCACTTTTCTCACTTAATTTTCTGCCAGTGACAGGCCAATAGTTAACCAATAATATGCTGTGAATAATGGATATGCTGTGAAATACATACTGTCTGAAATGTCCTGTCGGATATATTCATAGGATAGTAAATATCTTAGGGCATCATGACCTGTTGAAGAATGGTTTGACATCTAAAATCAAGACCATATCTAAAGGACAACACATGAATGGGTCACTTCTTACTCACTCAGTCCTTTTCCCACTGAGGCCCCAAAGGTAAAAGTAAACTTCTTGACTGGAGAAACCAAGTTAGAAAAAGAGCCTTCAGCCTTTTGTTGCCCAAGTTATGATTTTCAAATGTGATCAGCACTGGCCTGAACATAACTGAAGAGGCTAAAATGCCCATGTCTCCACTGAAAGTGGGGAGAGATTCATCAGATTTGAAAGTTCACCCTACAAGTAACACTGTTAACCTTGAAGAACACTAGAAGCTAGTGCAAGATCCCCCATACTGGCCTGAGCTGTCAAGAAAGCCCAGCAGAAATGACATCAGCAATAGACATGCATCATCACCACTGTTGCCATGTTAGCATGGGCCTGCCATGATTCTGGCTTGGACCATGCTAACTTTAAGCCAAACAATCCCCAAAGACTGCTTGAGAGTATACACAGACCAGGGACCATTCCCAGTGGGCAGTTGGACATGGGCACATTTGGATGACAGGAGATGGGGTACGGATGAGGCAAGAGTGTGCCTACTGGCTGATGGGCTGGAGAATAATCCCTACAAATACTTGACTCTTAGTAGCTATGCAGCCAAAGAGGACCATAGAAGGAGATGCTATACTGGACAGAAAAGTATGCGTAGGGCTTGCTGTGGGGTATTGCTGCCTGTTTTTCATAGGTGTCTTTCAACTTGGGTGTATCTAAGTATATACATTCCAGCAGTGCTCAACTGTGAATCCAAAACCCCAAATTCAGATCTCTGTAAACCTTACTACACAAAATTGTCCTCATTTGTGCAGCATCCCATAACCAGAATTACCCATTAGAACTAAACTGAGGTTTACCCTTTCTACACAAGCATTGGATTTTACAGGGCTCAGTATAAAAAGAGCAACGTGTCATCTGCAGACTCTTTGGGATGGCTAAGACATTCATGCAGGGCCAAGCAAAGTCCTTTTCCTCCAGAAGTAGAGCCATTTTCCCTTTTATGACCCAAGATCCAGCAAGATAGCTGCAATGTAGGCCTAAAAATGCCTTTACGTCATAGAGTCCTCTAATAAGAGATGGAGTGGAGGTATGATCTACCAGAGTCACACTCTGGGCTTTGGATTGGACTGTGAGACAGATCATAAGGAAATAAAGATGCTAAAACTTTGCCCATGGGGTTGAAGGCATATTTTTCTTTCTCTCATTCCATTTCTTGGGGAGTAAAAGAAATGGGAAACATCCATCATCCAGCCCTGGTTTCCTGTGACAGAAGAGACTTGAGCATGAAAGCAGTAGCTCTTTGCCATGTGGGCAAGGGATCCCACCATTTGTGTGCTTGCTGAAGGGGCTTGGCAGGGAGGAACTGGGGTAATCTGCATTGAAAGTTTGTCCTGATTCAACCACAGTTTCCCTTTAAATGCTCATCAGCAGACCAAAGAAGCACCTCAAAAAATGCCCAGATAGCTCCAAAGACATAAGCAGCTCACCTGGGAGGCCACTCATATGACTCAAGTCCTTTGCCAGACTGGGGCATATGGCTCTGTTCCTGCTTCCCCTCCTTCTCACCAAAGCCAGATGACAGATAGCAATTTGGTGCCCTGCTTGAAACAAGTCTCTGGTCCCAGGCCAATTCCCAGCAGCATCAAAAAGCCATCTCCACAGTTGGCAGTGGGCACTGAGGATGTCTTGCTCCGGCATGCTGAGAGCAGGCCAAGCCTGAGGCATGCTGGCATTGAGCAGCGCAGGGAGAGCTTGCCCTATCATCAGCCGTATTGTCCCAGCACAGTGGGGAAGGACTGGGTCCAGGAGCCTTTGAAGCCAATGACAACTCTTTTTTCCAATGGGCTTTGGAGCAAGCCCAAAGAGACACGTCAGCCCTTAGCCCATTCCCACCTGCAGCTTGTCCATCCACCACCTTGCCATAGCCCTCGCTCTGTTATTTTAGGGTGCTGATATAAAACCTTCTGTTCCGTACCATGTGCCACCATCACACATATGACATGCCACAGCCAATAAAGATGAGTCACCATTCACGGGACAGTGCTGGCAGGTAGCCAGAGCTGCCAATTTTAGGCTTTTTAAGACTGTGGTAATCGCTGGGAGGGGGTTACATCATCAGAGCACTACACAAGCATTAGCACATGCTGTTCCTAGGAGCTGCAGGACAGCCGGGAAACTGAGGCACAGAGAAAGAGGTCTTGGAACAGATCTCTACCTTGCAGGCTCCTGGGGAGCAAGTTCATGCCAAGCGGATTCCAGGCAGGAAATTAAGGCTTTTTTTCAGGTAAATTTATACCGCAGACTTTCCTGGAGGCATACCTCTCATGGAAAATCTGTGATTAGAGTACATGAGAAGGTGGCTGTGCACTACTGTGCAACTGGCTAGTAAAACCCATGGAAATCCAAGTCTCTCCATCTTCAGGCTGCTCTAGTGTGCAATTCCAGCATTCATATCAGGCATCTAAGAGAGCATGCTAACTCTGGGTAAACAGAGGACACATACGCACTGAGATGTACAAAAGTAAATGGGGAAGGTGATGGGGGGTGCTGGGCAGGAACTTCTCTGTGCTTCTATCCATCCCTGATGGAGGTGGGGCAGTTTTGGTTGATACAATTAGCTCAAAATCACTGAGTACTGAAGGAAAAAAACTTTTTTGTTTCAGAAACTGTCACTTGTTCTTTGTGATCAGCTTGGGGTCATAGTCCTGAGTCTGAGGGTGCAGCAGATTTACTGAGGCAGGAGAAATCTCCTGAAATGACTTTTGTCCTAAGTGGCATTTGACCAGCCTCATGCTTTCAGTGCCCTCAGCACTTTCACCTCTTCACATGGACCAACACTGATGGGGCACATCCACCAGGCATGGCCCTTTCCCTATCATGGGACCCCATATCTAATATACCCTAAGACGCAAACAGATTTTTGTGGCAGGGAATAGATGTATGGTTTGATCTCAGCCTGTCCTTGGGAAAGGCGATGTTCATTAATCTGTTGAAGAGGCAGTCTCACCTCCATCTTATACACACTTGAACTTTTAGAAGGCAAAAATACCCAGGAGAGAAGGCAACATGAGCACGACTTAAGATGTGGACATTGGCATACAATTGAGTTCTGGCCTACTTCACTTACTTAGACCTTTGCAGAGTGTACAGAGCATGGGAAGCAGAGGAAGAAACAGGTTCCTGCCATTATCCTTGGAAATCAGTGTCCCTGGTGCCTTGAGAGAGACAGCACCAGCTGCACCATATCCGTTCTTGTCACTTTGTCACTCCCCCTCACAGAACTGCTCTGCCAGACTCACTTTAATGATGCCAGCCCTGCGTACTCTCCAGAAGTTCTGAGGTGCTCCCACTTTTTGGAAGAGCAGTCCTCTCATCTGCAATTATGCTGGGACAATGCCACCAATGGCCTCCTACACAATAACAAAGACTTACAAACCGTAAGGTTAGCAACGTGTGTACTGCTGAAACATCTCTAAGCACACTGAATGAAGACCTCTTACCTTTGCCAGTGAGTGTGAACCAAGATGGACTTCCTTCCTCTTCCCCATTAGATCAAAAGCATTTCTGGAATTGGGATGAAGTTATTTCTCTAATGGCCTGCACACTTTCTGTGTCTAGGCCAAACTATGAACTAGAGGTGGTTTGAAGGACCCATGTTTGGTACTATCAGAGACTGTTTGAAACATTGCCTTGATGTTGCCTCCTCTCCAAGGAACAGGCAGTGGGAGCTGTATTTATAGCAGGAAGTTCCTCCACTAAGTCTTGGCAGAAGATGTTGCTTCCCCAATCTGGTGACCAGTCTGTTGCGTTTCATCTATACTAATAAACTGAAACACATCAGAACATGAGCACAGGCACCAGATCTCCGTCACCCATGTGGTTCATCTATCAGCACAGTTCTTGGCACATTTTTAGCTCTTGGCAACAACTCAAACAATTCCCAGGCTTGGCTCAAGTGTTAGCACAGGCCAAGAACAATTCCCAGCAAGGGGTCTGCATTGTGACACCCTGTTTTGGAGGCTGAGACAGAATAATGACATGGATATAGCAGTCAACAGAATTAGGCTTTGCTCAGTTACTGATATCTAGGCACAGGGTCCCAGGTTCAAAAGTTTCCCCAGACCTGTGCTAGGAAAAAGAGATTCTCATGGCTACTTTCAGATGTACTCCCCTATTTTTCAGAGTATTTTAGTCCCATTTGCAAGACTACAACATCCTTTCAACTTGTGCTAGGCAGATTTAAATTCTTCTGGCTGCAGTTCTCATCTTAATTGAAACAGAATGCCAGGATAAATGCTTTGACAAATACGAAATGTATGATGTTTAAATGCAACTATATTGTACGCATTTGAGGAGTTGTTTTGTTTCATGCCAGCTATCCCCACTCAGAACAGAAATGGGTGGGGAAAGATTTTATACTAAATCAATCAATGTCTTCTTTAGCAAGGCTGAGGGGTTTTCCCCATTTAAGTGCATTCTAGTAGTATCATAAGATGCATTTCTCTTCTAAAAGTTCCTAGCGATAGAGTTCAAATATCATTAGGTCTGAAAAATCTCAATATAGGAGTCTCGTTCTGATCTTTGCAGGATGTAAACTGGGAGCAACTCTGCTGGAGTCAATATACTCAAGTATCTGAGAAAAGAATTGCCCAATAAACACTGTCTTAAGTGTCCTTCACAAAGAACAAGCTGTTGAATGAATGTGCAGTAGGATTTTTCCTCCAAGAGTAACTGTTCTTGCATTTTCCCATCTTAATCTTCCCAGTTAAGGTAATCACATCTTTGGGGTATTTTCTTCTGTTGCTATGGGAAAGGCTATTTTAAATAGCAGAGGAAAAAAACCTAGATCTCCACAATCAGTGACCACACAATACTGAACATCTAACCAAGAATCTACAAGAGCAATGTGGTCATACTTGTGTGTCTTTAGTCTCTAGAGATCCGTGGTGGATCCATGCTAATGGTGGTACTTAGATCTTCGTATTAACTTTAAAGGAAGCTTAGGTTGACTTTTTTTTCTATCTCAAGTGCTTGGTAAAGTCTGGATGCCTCCAGGTCATGCTGATGGCCCTGTAGATTCAAGGCTCTGCACAGCCTACTCATTTCTGAACTGAGTTCAGAAGCAAGTGAGCAAAAAAGTAACCAGAAAGTACACCAAGAAAAAGCAGTGGAAGTCCATGACTTGTGCACTTCTGGCTGTTTGAGGTTGAATGAGGTGTCTGTGATAGACTCTGCTGCCCTGTGACATTGTCTACAAAGAAGGATTTTGCTCTGCATGCACAGATTTAAATCCTGTCCTTCCTGGAGTTGTTGTCAGCCCATCATGATAGACCATTTCAAGTGAAATCTCCTTGGGTCTCTCCCGAGGAGCTTCAAACCTCTTGTCTGTGGCTGTTCACTTTCGGGGATTCAGGAGGGTTTCTTTTTCAGTGTGATTTTGAAACAGTGGTTAAAGGCATTCAGATTAAAAAGAACTTAACTGAAAGTCTTTATAATTACAGTGATGACTCTGCAGAGGATATCTTGCCCTGAGCAGAGTGGCAATTCATGCAGCTTTTGGCAAAAGGAGACCTATATGAAAGTTCTCATGCTTTATTTCAAACAACCTAAACTGTACACAGGCAATCCTGGTTTCTGCTTTCCCAGCATACTAGAATTAGCCCAGGTGATTAATACCTGCATAAATTTAGACCATACTGTCTCTCATTCTTGTATGTGTGGCATTAGAAAACAGAACATGAACTGCAGTTTTAAGTGATAACAGCAGCTATTCTAGTTAGAAACACCATCAAATATAACCCTACACCAACATCAGAAACACCTTCAGTAAGATTAATGAGATTTCTGGTTTACTAGCCAAAAATTACAAAGGAAAGAACTGTTCGACATTAACACCCTCAAAATAGCATCCACTGAACTGGAACTATCCGCTTTTGGTGAGAGGGGGGCAGTGATTTCTTTTCTTTACATTTGCTTAACATTGGCTCTGTTTCAAGATAGACATTTCAAAATAATTAATTTCACATCATAAATAACGTCATAAGAATTAGTGTAACATCAAAAGGGGCTCTAAAGGCAAAATCATTCTATGGGCTACATACATGCCCATTGAGATCAGACCTCTTCTAATTGATGAAGGAGGGGAATATTGCATTTCTGCTACCACTTTCTTGAGGATGGTGGTAACTCTGTCTGGCTGTTCAAGGAAATGCAACTTGATTATTTCCTTCTCTCATCAGGATTGTGCTGGGGCATTGTTTTGCCTGCCTGGCCCTCGGTGATATAAAATCACTGTATTGCATCACTTGAGTTAGACCATGTTATGTTCGGTCTGTCAACTTCTGCTCTTGCAGGAGCCTATGCTAGCTATTTTGCTCATCCTGGAGCAAGAAGGAGGTTTCTCCAACCCGCCTTTCTTCTCACCTTTCTGTGACTCAGTGCTCTCCTCTGAACTCTTAAAGAGTTGATAGATGCCAAACTACTGCTACCTAGGTTACTTCTTAGCTGCTTCTTGTTTGGTCATTTCAGTTTGATCACTTGCACTGCTGTTAATGGAGAAACAGAAAGGCATTTCCAGAGAGCAGTTCATCCCATCTCTCAGACAACATTCCTTGGGGTGACATAAATACTGAAATACATGATGAAAGGAAGATCTTAATTAAGAGTGTTTTAAAATAGGGAAGAAGGGAGAGGAGAGGAGGGAAGTTTTGCCAGTCGTTATGTGGTGGGTGATGGCAAACATTTTCAACAGGAGATCTGACACTTCTCTGAGGGTATTCAAGGACAGCCCAAAGCAGAGGGCAGATTATCCCATTTCTGCTTGGCCTAAGGTGCTTGTGCCTCCTGCAGGAGGATCAGTCATTGGCTTACATCCAAGAGAAGGCACAAGATTGAGTGGCCCCAGGGCCTGAGCTGGTTTGGCAGCTCTGGAGTTCATGGAGGAGATGAATAGGAGGAGACACAACAGAAGCAGCCGAGATAATGAGAGCACGGATCAGACAAATGTGGCTGGTCACCTCTTCTAGGAGTAGAGAAAAAGGGGTATTCGGGAGAACTGAAAGGAAGCAGGATAAAAGGGGAGAAAAGCAAGTCCTTTTGAAACACAGTCCATCATGAACCTGTGGAGTACAGTTCCTCAAGGCAGTGCTAAGGTGATGGCTGACTGGGAACTAAAAAGAGATCCAACCTTTCTGGGGCCACCAAAGACATCTTAATTTAGCAAAAAAAAAAAAAAAAAGTTTCTAGGAAATATTCACATTTCAGGACAAGATCCAGCTTTTAACTGGCAAGGGAGGGAAGAGCAGCTGTCCATGTAGGCAACTGAAGTTGCCTTGCTATGGACTTTATCACTCTCACAATAAAAGGTATGGGAACATGGTTGTTCCTTTGACCTAATATGGATGAGTCCTCCTTGTGCTCACTTGGACATGGACTATCCTGTGTAGAAACTCAATGCAAGCCTCATGTCAGGAAACCCCAGTGGGATTCAGTGGTAAAAGACCCTCTTCTTGTTGTGTAGAACTTCTTGGAGATTGGTCCCTGAATTGAGCTCTTTACATTTGTTTGCCTTCAACAGTCACCAGCAGTTTTGTATTTCTAAGGGACTGGTGACACTGTGTCCTGGGGAGAATGGGGCTGTGATGCTCCTTGGAAGAAGGTCTCAGAAGAGCTCCCTAGGAGCAGACATTGAGGGTTTGAAGCTCACTCCTTGCCCAATGAAACCAAAACATTTTTCATGGGAAAAGAGTGTAGAACATGACACCGGTGTAACATCTCTTCCCAGTGTCAGGCTCTGCTTTTCATCTCGAGTCACTGCAGCTCAAAACAGAATACAGAGGTGTCACATAGATGTGAGGAGGCCATTCCTGGGTTAAACTTAGGGGTGATGTACACCATAGGAGGAATAGTGCTTGTCTGCCATAATGGACTGGTGATGCACTGGGGAAACTGTTTAAAAAACTGCCCTGAAATCCTAAGAGGAAAAGAAATGGCAAAATTGTCTATGCAACCCTTTATTATTCATATACTGATAATGATGCATATTTTTCCATTCAAAGTGAAGAAAAAAATATGGGGGAAGGGGGAATTAAGAAAGGAAAGAGAAAAGAAAGGTCAAGCATTGAACTCCAGCAGAGACAAATAAAAGCAGACCCAGGGTCTGATTCTGACCCCTTTTACTCTGGCACAAATAAAACTAGATTAAAAAGTAAGGGGGAGTGACTTTCCAGCAATTTTGTCACAAAAGCAGAATCTAGCTTGATCTCTTTTGTGTATGAATGCATTTTCACTCTCTGTGCATCAAAATGAAAACCTGTTCCTTGACTCATACTGAGCTTCAGGGAGGAATGTGCCACCCAAAGGGGAAAACACAATAACAGGGTTCACAGCACAGAGGCCTGAGCAGCCAGCAAGTGATGGGAAGGAACTGAGACATGGCACTTGGCATTAAGCAAGCACTGCCTTTGCACAAAGGTTGATGGAAGATTTCATGTCGCACTAAATATTTGCTGTCTGGCTCACCCAGGAGAAATGTTGGTATCTTCCCATTTTGTTTTAGTAGAGTCTTCAGGAGAATTAGCGTCAAAAAAGAAATAGAGCACCATTTAGGCATCATTTTCTGCTTTAAAGGTACAGGCACCATAGTAAATACTTGGGGAATATGCTACAGTAAGTGCTGTAAAATCACTTAGAACAAAAACCTCTCTCCTCAGCTGAACACTGCAAATAAGGGAAAATTTGATGTATTTTTCATTTTAGGTATTCATATTTTCATGTGTATGATTTGTCTATAGCTTTTATTAGGCTAGTAGTAAACCATGTGTAATTGCATAGCATGAATAGGCCAGATAGGCTGGGATAGCTTTTTATGCTCTGGTTTTGTTCCTGCACATATGAAAAACAGCAGCATCAGTTTAAGGAGAGTCATTGCTTGTTGATGTGGATTTTTCCAAGACCCTCGTTACATTTCTGAGGCAGCCTTTTCTTTTTCTGGATCATCAGTAGGAATTAAGACAACGAAAACCAAAACAGATTGAAATTCAGCCTGCTTCTGTGAGCTTCAGCAGGCTCCAGGTCCTTCCCTTGAACTTGAGTGGTTCATACTCCTTTACTCTGGTATCAGGTCACTACCTTCATTATACTCTAATCCACTCATGCCTTCATGATCCAAAGCAGCAGTTCTTGTTTACCCTTCTCAGAGACTCTATTCTTTGGTCTGACACTTGTCAGAAACTCTAGCTGCCTTACTTTTTACTGCTTTCTCATTTCTCTTCACCATTTACTGTTCCTTAGTTTATGTGCCACATGTTTACCACTGAAGACCGTACATTAGCTCCCCCTGAGAAAGGCAAAATTGCTAAGGCAAGAAGTCAGCATCAAGGCAGTTCAAGATGATGGGTAAGTTCAGCTCCAGATTCAGGCACCTAAAGGTGTCTCCAACAGTGATGTCTCCATGTGGGACCTTGAGTAAATCTTTCAAATATTAGTGCTTCTTCTGTCAAATGGAGACATTACAGAGTTCTGCCTCACCGTGCTGAATGTAGCTTAGGAGATGTCTCACCGTAAGGATTTCAGGGTACATTACTAAAGCGATGTGGGGGACTAAGTCTTGTGATGTGTCATTCAAGACTCATGGTTTGACTCCTCACTAGTGCTGACTATGGCCTGTGAGTCACATACTGCTTCCTAGCAGGTGACAGTTCAGGGGTGGTTGTAAACCCTGATGCAGAGAGTTTATAGATAACCCCAGTCTATGCCAGTCTGACTTGTTATGGGAAGGTGGGGAACAGATCTTGCAGATGCAGCCACAAGGCTTATAGCCCCATCGTATGTGATGTCCTCCTGGCTTGAGAATGCCCACAGAGATGTGGCAGTGCATGTCAGGTATTTTCTACTCCCAAGACTAAGCACAGAGTGGGAGGAGTGGGAGTGGGATTATGAAGTGACTTCAGTTTTAAAACAGCCCCAACATTTCGATAAACAAACCTACTTATGGTAGATGAAGGTGCGTCAGTCACCATGTGCAAAAGTCAGCTTCCAAGTTAAAAAATAATTCCCATGTGATCCAACTTACAGAACTTTTGTTCTATTTGTAATTGGAGGGATCTCTATAGTTGCTTAGAAGTAAGGCCTGGAGAAGTAGAAAAGACAATTTATCCCCCAGTCTGAGAACTGTACATTGTATGAAGATGTCACAGGCTACAAGTAACAAGGAAGGATGAGAATGAGAAACTCATGGTCAATATGACAAAAACCAAGGTATTCTTTGTCATTTCATAGAATAATAGAATCATAGAATCATAGTATAGTTAGGGTTGGAAAGGACCTTTTTAAAGGTCATCCAGTTCCAACCTCCCTGCCATGGGCAGGGACACTTCACACTAAACCATGTCACTCAGAACTCCGTCCAGCCTGGCCTTGAACACTGCCAGGGATGGAGCATTCACAACTTCCCTGTGCAACCCATTCCAGTGCCTCACCACCCTCACAGTAAAGAACTTCATTGTTGTATCTAATCTAAACCTCCCCTGTTTAAGTTTGAACCCATTGACTTTTGTCCTGTCAGTACAGTCCCTAATGAAGAGTCCCTCCCCAGCATCCTTACAGGCCTCCCTTCAGATACTGGAAGTCTGCTATGAGGTCTCCACTCAGCTTCTCTTCTCCAGGCTGAACAACCCCAACTTTCTCAGCCTGTCTTCATACAGGAGGTGCTCCAGCCCCTTATTATCTGGACTTGCTCCAACAGCTCCATGTCCTTTTTATGTTGAGGACACCAGAACTGTGTGACGTCTGTATGAAATAGCCGTAGAATGATTTCTGTGTGAACACAGTAAAAAGTACTGGAAAAGTCTTTATATCACTCTGTGGTTCCTGTTGACATCCACCCACTGATTGCCTGCCCTTACACCCAGGTCAAGGACAACAACCACAGGAATATGTCAAAATGTCTAGTAGTACTTCATTCCCTGCCTCAGATCTTAGTGCAGATGAGGAGGCAAAGAATTGTTTTGTAAGGGTAGGACTCTTCCCACCTGACTCCTGGTGTTCACAAGTCCCCACACTTCCCTGTCAAGGGATGGAGTCAGACACTTCAGGAGCATGAGTCAACCCCTCCCTGTCCCACACGTGAATCTTAGGACAGGGTGAATCACTTTCTGGGGGTGTCTGCCTCTCTCTGTTGACTTGAGGGGATGTTCAGATGACTATCAGCAGGCAAGGTACCATGCAATGTGAGTGATTCAACAAACATACTCTCAAGACAGCTCTGTGCAATTTACAACAAAGACTATGATTAGTGTAGGTTTCTGCATTGGAAACATTACAGTGGAAAAAGCCTTTAGGTTTTTGTTTCTGATGTATTTTATTCCTCTTTCTTTTCTGGAGTAAATGAACCCAACAGAAACATTTTTAAGCCAATGTGACACATCTGTCTCCTGTGGGTTGGCATTGCTTGAGTTTCAGTATAATAGGTGCATCTAATGCCATACAAGTTTCTAGTATAACAGCATTAAAATAAGAAAATACCTGACTTTCTTTTTTCTTTGCTGCTAACCATGGGAAGTTTTTTGTAACTGAATAGCTACAAGATACTGCAACAAACAGTACTTATGCACATAGAATCACTTATTTTAACAATAGTGTGGCATTGCTCAGCCTTCCAAAACTGTTAACTGTGTCTACCAAAAATGTAGTTCATCTGGTAGGTTAAAAATAAACTTATTCTACATCTGTTTGGGGGTGAAGCTATTCACTTTCAGAAATGTTCATCCATTAAGGTCCCCAAGTTCTATATAAAAGTGTTTCTTAATGAGGACTTCAAACTTCATGAAAATTGCAGTTTAGATGGTGGCCTAAAGCTAGCCTCTTTGATAAGGCCGCTGATCTTACTGGTTTGTGGTTTGCTGTTTTTAAAAGTTCAGTCTGAAATGCTAAAGCATGTGTGAGCCCAAAGGCAAGGTATTCGGAGAGAAATGCCAGAGCTGATGGGAAGGTGTAGTACTGATGGACCTGCAGGCTGGAAGAATTTCAGTGAGGGTAGAGATAGAGGTCTGCCATCCTTCCTGACCACCTTGTCCATCGCCTGTCCTCCAGACATAGCTAGGCTGGAAGTGGAAAATTAACCCCACCACAATGTGGGGTAGGCTTCTCAGAAAGAAGATGAAGTTTCTGGAGTGAGGTCTGAAAAGCCAGTGGATCTTCTTTCCATCCCCAGGGGAGCCAGGTTCTTGTGGGTAGGAGAAAAGTGAGAAGACAACAAGAGAAAAAGAAATTTAGGGCTTCAAACATTTTAGCTGTTCAACCCAGAGCTGCTGCAGCAAGCTGCTCATTGGTTTTTCTTAAAGCAATGAAGACGAAAAAGAAATGGACCTATCTTCCAGCGCATTACACATCAGAGATGGAGGAGCATTTGTTATTGTTTGTTTTGGTTAAAACTGTTAGCAGTTTTCCTGTAGTTTTTATAGGTGATGCTCCCAGACAAATCTTTGGCCAAGGCCTAGTCAAAGTATAGCCACCAAACTACTGAGCTTCCCAGATATGGGTCTTAGTCCATCATCTGTTCCCTCACCTGCAGAGCAGCTTTCCCAGTGAGCAGCAGTGGGAGCAAAGGAGTAAGATGCCAGGGGCTCTTTCTTTTCCCAAGAACCTTTCAATTATTTTTCATTATGATGCTTTGTTAGATGAGTTGTTCAATTACCCTTGCAATAATTAATGGTATTTTATTTCTAAAAGCTCTGAAATGTGGTGGGGCACTGTTTCATCCTTTGGAGCATATAAACAGTTTAAGTGTTGACTGTGATGGAGAATTAGATCAGGCCCCTTTGGAATATCATGAAGTATCTGCCCCATGCCAGGGTGCAGGGGATGAGCTGGAAACTGAGGGTGAACCTGGTGCAGGCAATACACTCCCACAGAGGCAGAGTGCATGTTGGTAATGGCTCCCTCAATGGTCCCAGACAAGGCAAGGGGTTGGACCAGATCCAAGGACTCTTCAAGGGGTCCCACCAGGAGCAGAATGAGACAGGGCTGGAGACATGACTGTGACTTAAATCTGTGGTCCACCCAGGAGATAAGGCTGGAGATAAGCTACCTTCAATATAGTCTTAAGTCCATCATGGAAACAGAGCAGGTAGCTTCTGGAGGGATCAGAGTATTTGGATTGAGACCATTGGAGGATATTGATGAGTCTTGATGTGTCTTGTGCTTATATATTTATCAGCATGGGTGACAAAAACCTGTGTATTTTTCCCAAAGGATTCCTGATTAAGGCAGAATCAAGTGCAAGTCAAAGTGAATGTTGCTTGCATGAAAGTATTTTAGAAAAAATAAAGGAAACCATGCAGTTACAGGGAATACGGATGTCCTGCACTTGCCATGGTACACTCCAAGGTAGAACCCTTTCTACTGAAAGATGAGATTTGGATATCAAATTGTCAAGTGTGAAGAAGAGAAGACCTGGGGTGGTAGCAGAGCCAACAGCTCATGAAAATGGGCTGCATAATGTGCTGTGCGAGAGAACTCGTGCATACAGCATCCTTTCCAATTCCTACACTGACATTTCTGTATTTCTCTCCTCCAGACTATAAGGACAACCTGACGTGAGTTGAACCTTTGGGCTACTGAGCCTGCCCCAGATGCAAAAATTTAGTGAGCAGATGATGTTTTCAGCCAAACCTCCTGTCTAACTCAGTGGATCTGTGTGTCTTCCGGCAGGTGTGTCCTCTGTGGCCTCCCTGATGTCCCTGGCTTGGGTGCTAGCCTCCTATCACAAGCTTCTTCGGGACTCTAGGGACGACAAGAAGAGTATGAGCTACAGAGGGGCCCTCATCCATGTCTTCTGGCGCCTCTTCACCATCTCATCTCGAGTTATTTCTTTTGCTCTCTTTGCTTCCATTTTCCAGCTCTACTTTGGGATCTTTGTAGTGGTCCATTGGTGTGCCATGGCTTTCTGGATCATCCATGGTGGGACAGATTTCTGCATGTCTAAGTGGGAGGAGATCCTCTTCAACATGGTGGTAGGGATTGTGTACATTTTCTGCTGGTTTAATGTCAAGGAAGGGCGGACTCGATACAGAATGTTTGCGTATTACACGGTAGTCCTGACGGAGAACGCTGCCTTGACGCTCCTTTGGTATTTTTACAGAGATCCTGACACTACTGACTCGTATGCCGTGCCAGCACTGTGTTGTGTCTTTCTTAGCTTTGCTGCTGGGATAGCTTTGATGCTGTTATATTATGGTGTGCTGCATCCCATGGGGCCAAGAGCTAAGATCTTTGCCAGCTCCTGTTGCGCCGAGCTGCTCTGGGGCATTCCTTTGCCCCCCGATGTTGAGCCCATGGCACCCCAAACCCCTGGGTACCGGGGGGCCCAGGCTACGCCCACCAGAGCGGTCACGGAGCAACAGGAGGAACTCACGGCTGACACTTGCTTGCCCGTTTTCCAGGTGAGAGCAATGGTACCATCTACTCCATCTGGGCGACCCTACCCCCCCGAGGGGCCTCTCATTAAGATTGACATCCCAAGAAAAAGATACCCTGCATGGGATGCTCATTTTGTAGACAGGAGGTTAAGAAGAACTATCAACATCCTCCAGTATGTCACCCCCACAGCTGTAGGTATTAGGTATAGAGATGGACCTCTCTTATATGAGTTGCTACAATATGAATCTTCACTTTAAAGCTCCTTAAAGCAAAAGTAAAAGAGGGGACCTTATTTTTGTTTACGGTAAACACAGATCATGAAACAAACACAAACCTTCAGATAAGCTTTCTTTCTGGTTGCTGTATGTATAAAAAAAAAAAAAAAGATATTCTCTATGTTTTGTAAGTAAAAACAAAAAGAAAAACTTTTCTTTTGTTTTTTACACACAAGAAACAGTATTTCAACTTCCACACCTAGGATTCACAGGTGGAGAAGGAGGCATCTCCACATCAGTTTTATACCGTACACCAAGTGTAGAACATTATCTATGGGATTGGTGCTGATTGAAAAATAAAAAAACAAACAAACAAACCTACAACTGCCTTATGCCCTTAGGTGCTGAGTTTCATTAAGTACTGTCACCTTTCTCATGCAAAACTCTTTGATGATTATATGCCAGGAAAAAAACAAAAAGGAAACAAAAAAAAAAACCAAGGAACCAACTGAAATGCAAATCTTAAAATTCAAAAAAAAAAAAAAAGGAGAAAAGAAAAAGAAAAAATGACAAAAAGAGAGAAATGTACAATTAAAAGAAAATCTTGTTGCTCTGATTGGATTTAGCAGAAAAAAACCCAAATGTCTAAAGACAAGAAAGCAAAGCCAAGACACCCCCAATGGAGTTTGATTTTTTCCAACTGAAAGACAAAATCAGGTCTGTAATTCAATTTGGCAATGCATTTATAACACTATTTGGCCAAGCATGTGAACCTTGACCAAGTCATGTTATAAACATGATCCCACCATGTAATCGTTTTCCTCGTGTAAATGGGCCATATGTGATGGTCGGTTTGCACCCCATTAATATTGTAATACAGTATCTGATCTTGTGTCAAACAATTGCACAAGCTAAAGTGCCACTGCCTTCAGTGGAGTAAATAAGAACCATCTGAGCCCAGAATAAGGCCTGCCACCTTGATTTCTGGAAAATAAGAAATCTGTAAACATTGAAATTATATGCCAAAAACATTATTCTAAACTACATTTACACATATCTAATAACTATTTCAGTAATAATAAAACTCAGCATAGTAGCAAAAAGCGAGTCAATTTAAAGGCACAATACTTGATCAGTGACTGGCAAAATAATTTGACCTACTGTATCATTTTAAGGCTGTGAAAGGCATACATGTATTATTTGTAATCTTGTGTAAGACCTGTCATGTCTCATTCAGTGCGAGCCTTAAAGTGATTGTAAAGCATCCTTCGTTCCATTTTGGGGTTTTGATTTCTGTTTTGTTTTGTTTTTAAGGAAAACAAAACATGAAAATCGGGATTAAAAAAACAACAAAAAAAAAAAAAACAAAAAGCAAACAACAACAAAACAACCAACAAACTTCTTCAAACGATAATAACCTGTAAACTGACTCACATCTAGAGATGATTTGGTGCTTTGTATTTTTGTTGATGTTGTTGTTGTGATTTAGCTGAGAATTCTTCAACCCGGTACATGTGGGGAACTGCTGATAAAAACTGTCTTGTGTCACCCTCTACTGTAAGTACATGGCGAGAAACACCACCAGAGGAAATTCAGGAGCGTAGCGAGAGCATCGGGGTTTAGCTTAGCCTTCTCACTGCAAGGAGATGCTGCCACCTCCATTGATGGCAAAGCCTAGATGGTCACCTGCCGAGAGTTGTGTGATTGTCTTGACATTTCCAAATAACCCACTCAGTGTCTGAACATTCTCATCTCTCAAATGCTGTTTCTGTGCTGGAATCTCTTTTTTTCAAGTTAAATCATGGGTTTGCATCTATCTAACACCTTTTTCCGTTTTGAGAGTATTGCTCCTTTAAAAAGAATATTCCCGTTTCAGGGCATCTTTTCAATCCCACCATTCCTCTACTTGGGAGGGGAAAAACAACAACAACATGTGATATTTTTAAGTGAATGCTGTAGTATTTTCTGTGTGTAATTGCAGTTTTTTATTCCAGAAATACTGTAACTGTCTAGGGTGCAGAACTCCCATGCTGACCTATGCTGAAGAGGAGATCAGCATGGGGGATATTTTTTAATTATGATTATGATTTTTTTGTTTAATTTGAGGAATCACTTGTTTTTTTAATTACAAAAGTATTTAAAGAAACTAGTACCAATTTTATATAGCAGTTAAAAGAAGCTGAATGCTTTCTTCGCCTGAATATACCTGAAAAGAAACATTTTTTCAATCAGTGATCCTTTGCAGTGTTCTGAGAAAATGTTGGGGTTTCCTCAGTTGTTTCGTTTTGTTTTGTAAAGAAAACTTTTAACTGGTGTCTGTCCCTTTCAGGGAGGGCAGGACTCATTCACGCCAAACTACAGACAAATGGCAAAGTATATAAGAAGCCAAATTGTCACTGGTACTGTAATTCCCAGTCAAACTCCATTTCAGGCAAATGTTTCTGGGCTCTGATTACAACCGGTATGATGACCACATTTTCATGCAGACGGAGGAATTTTGTCTTGTTTTTGCCTATCTAAATTCCCACTCCCTTGTTACTGTGCACATAAATACATATATATATATACATGCACACTTACATGCATTTGTGAAAAGCTTTCATTTCCCTTCTCCATTGTCTGTGTCCCATAAACCAGTCTTTTCTCAAGTGTCCTATTAACATTTCTCCCTGTTTCTTTCCTAATCAGTATACTGTCTCCATAAAAACAGGTATTTTGTGAAGTGAACTTGCTATCTCCAGATACTGAGTTATAAAAATAATAGCGGTGCCCATCCTCCAGCAACAGGCCTGCATTTCTCTTCCCAGGACTGTCTTCTGACTTAAATGTAATACTAGTGTAGACTTAGTTTCACTGAGAATCATTCCCTGTGTAAAGACTCTCCTTGGTCCTTCCATGAAGAGCTCTTTTTTACACATAGAATCATAGAATGGTTACATCTGCATTTAATTGGCATCAGCATGAGAAAGGAATGGATGACAGACAGCCCTGCTGTTCCTTGAGGACCTTTCCTCCAGGAAATAGCATCCTCATTTTCAAAAGCATCATGAGAAGGTCCCCATCCTCAGACTGGTCAACCTTGAGGTCTCGTTTGGAGATGTGAACCCACTCCCTGGCCCTACTGAACAGCTGGACCCTGCCACTTTGCACCAGGACAGTGAAATGAGTCAACGAGCCAAGGCACACTCATCAGGAGTCAAGGAAGAGACCCTTCAGTGTTGCCTCTCATGAACATCTGCAGCCTGCCTTCCCTCAGGAATAGGACCCTTGCTCCAGAACGCCACAGCAACAGCCGTCCTCTCCATCCTATTATGGGAGTGGAGGGGCAAAACACTCTAGAAGTGACCTTACCTCTCAATACAGTGCTAATTTCTCACAGCCAAACCAGCTTGACAAAGGGCTTGACACACCCCTCCAAAGTCCTTTTTCTTTGTGGCTCGTAGTATGGATAACAATGAAGGCAGGTGCCTCCACTGCATATTAAGACTGTTTCATTGTGCTTAGTTGCATAAACTTTCTGCCTCAGCTATTAGTCCTTTCTTTGAATGATATCCACTGGCATCCTGATTTAGCAAAAGATTTCCAGTGAGAGCCTATGTCAACCCTGAAGAACTATTTCTCTTTGAAGGACTTCATTACAGCCTTAACGTAAACCACATGCTCTACCACTACATCCAACGAGTTCAAGGTGGACAGTTTGATGTGGTGACCATATCCACTTGGAATTATCTGTGATCTTGTTGCCAAACAGCGCCTTTTGCCAAGCCAAAAGCTTGGGAGGAAAATTACCCCTTGCTCTTTATTGGTACTAACCCTAGTGCTAAAAGTCTAGTCTTTTCCTGTTTACTTTTTTCCCTAGGGTCTCTTTGATTTTTGATGTGCACTTTGGCAGGATGTTTAGTGACTTGTTTTGGTTTCACTTGGTTAACTCCTCAGCTTCTCCCTGGTAGCTTACTTACTTACTTGCCAGAAGATACTGTGTGATGGGTTTTTCAGACTCTCATGGAGAAGGTTGAGTCCATATTTATTCACATCACAAGAGCAGTGAGCAACTTCTCTGGCATGTTTGTGCTGCTGGATTCATCGTGGAATCATCTAAACCAGCCAACTGTGCCATGCCAGGGCAAAGCTTGGGCAAGAGGACTCCACCATCCCCAAGCTTATATTTTTCAAACCTTCCCTGGCATGGTTTTGGCCCACTCCAACAAGCCCTGGGCTTCGGTACAGCTTGCACAGACATTGACGCTGGCCAGAGACCATCCCCAATCAACAGTTTGGATGCAGACAGTCTGTATAGGTGGCGAAAGAGTTTAGTAGTGTGGACATGGCCAGCACTTGTCAGTTGGCTCATGGCCCGAATGGATCCTGGCAGTGCTTAATTTACTAATAAAGATGCAACTATATGCCACAGACCAGGATTCAGGACTTGGTGGAATAAATCAGCTCCAACTTGGCATTCTTCTGTTTTTCTTCCCAGTTCAATGGACAAGGTGGTTTTTGGTTCACTTTGTTCTTTTTGCTGATGTTATTTTACAAACAACGTCACTTCTATGGTGCTGTCAACCCATCCATCTTGCTGTCCATGTCAGATGGCTGGCATGCTTAGTGTGATAACGTTATACATCTGTAGGCAGCTAATTTGGAGACAGGAATGATTCAGACCAGACCAAGTCAACAATGGAAATACGGGAATTACAAGGTCCATGCCCTTTTTTGTGTTTTGCCACCCACACAAGGCATTTTTCATCTACAGCATATCCAACCTGCACTGCAGAAGAGCCAAAGTATAATTTCCACTGGAAAGTGCAAGTGAGCCACTTATTTCGAGTACAAATATATATATATATATTCAGTGTTTTGGATTGGAGCTAATTGTCATCCTGTCCTTCTCTGCACCTGCCAAAAGTCAGTAGTCTTCTGCATGTATTGTTATTTAAAGCTGAATATATGAAACAGGATAAAATTAATTTCAGGCTTTAGCCAGTGATCTGCTAAAACCTGGCTGATGTTACTCACAAAGGTATTGACTATCAGAGAGCAATTATCCTGTGCTCTTCTGATACATTTCTGTGCACACAAGATTCACTTCACAATTTATCTCTACTCCTTGTCCCTATAGAGAAATGTATGACACACTTGTCACCCACATACCTACAGCATGACTAAACCTCCTGAAGAAAATGTGGTCTGAGGTTCGTCCAGCATGATTTCATTGAAGCTCAGAGGTGCTTTGAAAAGGAAAACTTACTACTGTGCATTTGCAAAACCTTTTAGTGCCTGCTTGCTGGGCAGCTTGGGCAAGAGACAATTTGGAAGCTGCCAGAGTCAGCGGAAAATCGTGGAGACAGGCTTTTCTAGGATATTTTCTCCTTTCACTGGGTTAGCTTTTCTCTGGATTCTGTTCAGATTGAAAGTGGTCATACAAAAAAACGCATAAAACAAAAACCCAAATAACCACAACAAAATAAGGTCTATGCCAGTCCCAGAGAAGCTGAGGTAGCTGATGATAGGGATGATGTGAACTCCGTTGCGTACCCTTTTCTTGCTGAAGCTTGCATGCTGTTATTTTGGCAGTTGTCTAAAGCCCTGGGGCTTTAGGGATGGTAGTTTCCCAGGCTTATGATTTCTGGTTTTATCTTTCCTTGGAGCTCAGGTGTATTCTGGTGCAGAGAATCTCAGCCTTGTTTGAATGAGAAGATTTGAGGCTATCCCAAATAGACGTGGGCAAACCTTTCACTGTGCACAGAATGAGTTTCCAGACCTTTGGGTACTGCTACAGATTGTTGCAATCCACTTATTTCTCCATGAGCATGTTCAGAATTGCTTCATTATTCTGTTGTGTTTAAACTTGGAAATAATGGTGTGATGGCTCTTTTTTGTTGAGGTGTGATGTGAAGAAATGTAGGAACCTTCCTGCTGTGCTAGGTGTTGCCTGTGTTCAACCCTTGTTCTTTACTTGAAGCTGAGACATTAGAATAATGGGAAAACATGATAAAATGAGATGACAGGTAGCTGCATATGTTTCATTGGCTCTTCACTGATGAGGAGGGAAGCAATTAGTGACAAATGAAATAAATCTGCATAAACCATCTGGACCTTAAGGTATATTCAGATGCACGTGCAACCCAATTGGAAAGTGATGTTGATAAAATAATAATAAGTATCATTTCCTGTTGTACATAAAAAAAACTAAAGAAAAAAACAAATCACAAACCACAATAAAACAAAGCATGGCAAACAGACAAAAATTGAGAGCATAAACTTTCCTTCCCCCCTCCTTTGGGGCACATGCAGCAAGGCCACTATTCGAAAACCAGGCACTTTGAAATATGCGGAGTTATTTGGATTTGTGCAATGCTGTGTATGTCAGATGGTCTTTTATAGCAAGAGTAGAAAGTGGCCACGGTCTAAAACTCATTGCAGATTTCTGGGTGTCAGTCCTCCTGGGTTTCAACCCCAGCTCTGCCACAAAGTTGCTGTGTAACCTTGGGCAAGTGATTTAACCTTTCTGTGCCTACAGTTTACCCATCTGTACATGGGTATAATAATATTTACCTACCTCACAGGGGTGTTGTGAGGCTTAAGTAAACACATGTGAGAGGTGCTGGAAGTGCGCTGTTAAAACTTCATTCGTGTTGGGTTCATGCTGTTATCAGGAATGAGCAGTAAAGGGGTTTGTTACAATGTGCAGAAGGAAAACCTGCTAGTGCGTGCATGTGTCGAGAAAGTGATCTTAAGTCTTTTCTCTCCCCAAAAGCAAGCAATGGAGAATATTGTTGTGTGCTGACTGAATAGCCTTGCTTTCCTGGTCAAATGTAATAGCACTGTTTGCAATATTGTTTTCTTACGCAACAGGTGACCTTTCCCTTTTCCTTTCAGTTTCTGGAAACTTGAACTAAAAATCACAGAAGTATTTCTGAACCTAACAGCTTACTGATGAATACTTGAATTTCTTTAAAAGTTGCTCTCATCAGCCACGGTTAACGTGCAACTAATCATTCAGTCATCGGCTTCCATCTGAATACAGTGAAAAATTTGCTCACGCTGTTTTGGAATAGCCTGGACCTTATTTGGGAGGCTGGTATATTGTTTGCTGAGGACTCTTGTAGGCATGGGAAAACTAGAGTCTCAAATGATAAACATGTGAAAAATCTTTTCTTTTTTGTTTTTGCCTTTTAAGTTTCTTGCCTGCCTAAGACAGCAAAACAATTGCAGTTTACTTGGTTGTACAGTAGCTTTTTGCTCTAACTGTGTCCTTATGTGAAGGGTGAAGGTGGGTTGTGAAAGGATAAGCTAGACTCAGTGCTGCTCACATGCAACTCTTCTCAAAGTACCCACTTCCCTGGAGAAAAATCTGTGCCACATCCAGAGAGACTAGACCAGGTCTGCCTTCCCCATCCTTCCACAGGCAAAACTTCCCTTGCCGTCCACGGAAGTTTTGACTGTCAGTTATGTGTTCGTTGAGGTGAATTCATCCATGGTTGAACCCCAAGACACTCGGGTGAAACCCAGGATAACTTTCATTAGAACAAGGGAAGGGATCCAGTTCATTGCTTCAATTATCACAACTGATTGGATAACTCAGAAGGGGAAAAAAAGCATGTGATAGAAAGCCTGGGGGACTTTTGTGGTTTTGAGCCAAGTGTTTTTGTTGTCTGTGTATGCTGACCATTATATAATGTCTCTTTTGGAAATGCAATGCAAGGCAAGATTCTCTCCTCCCTTTTAGAAAAGCTTCCTGAAGTCTACCCACGCACTCCTTACTCAGGCAAAACTCTTGGGTTTCGTTATTGGGTCTCATTTTCTCTCCTGAGTAAGGACTGTGAAATCTGGCCTGTTCTGGATAACTGCGTGGTGTTTCAGGAGGCTGTTGTCTTCTTAACCCAAGATTTGCCTTGCATGAAGCAAGAACAAAGCTCTGTCTTGGTCTGCCACGTACCTTTCATGTCCCTTTTCTGCATCCACCATGGGGAGGTAGTTCAAAATCTTCTGGCTGCATGGGCCAGGCTCTTCAACATGACTAACCAGGCAGCTGCATATCTTCCCATTGGGACAGAGCAAATTCAGAAGCCCTGCTTTTGCATATGGGCCACTGCTCATCTGCATCAGCTTTGGGTCTGCTCCTTCCCCATTCTTCTCCCCAGACGTTTATTTGCCCTGTTTTAAGCACTCAGCTCAGTGCTTCTGGGTTCTTTTTACTACTTACGTTCCAAAAAGATTGATGTTGGGACAAAAACAGCAATGTAACTCCTTCGGTGCTATGCTAACTGCTTTGTTCAACCCAACCAAATGCTGGCCAACATACAGATTTTCCCTCTTTGTCCTAAGAAGCACCACACATCTGTGTCTTGAACAGGGATGGACTGAGAGGGGTGAGAGAGGCCAAGTGTGGTTTTGAAAGCAATTGTTTCATAGTTTCATACATATCTAGTAGAGAAAAAATAAGATGTAAATGCAGAGTGCTTTCAAAGCTAGTTATCGCCCACCTCGTGGAATTAAATAGGATAAAGCCTATAAGGTACTGAGGGCATTATATATATATATTAAAAAAAAGAAAGAACAAAAAGTTCACCTGATCAATAAATCACCCTTTAACTTTCCTGAAAATGTACCGTTCAACAGTAAATACACCTGGCTGTGTTTCCACCTGATTGTTTTGCTTTGACCCACTTCAGCAGCAATGGCTACTATTTTAACTGCAAAGGTGTAAAAGTGGGAGGTGAGCGAAAACTCCACCTAGTATGTATTAGGCCTCATGTGAAGTGGGTGGCTATGAATTTTCAGGATGAAAGGGACTAACCAACATGTATGTCTGTGTCTATATACACGATCCTGTGGAAATATAGAAAAGCATACATGCCATGTTACTGCAACAGTACGTATGTTTTAATATATATGAACACATTGTGAATTCCAAAGGGCTTTTTGAGGTGAGGGAGGTAGTTTCTGGTGTGAGGTGCTAGTAATTTGGGATTTGCAAGCAGGGCTGAAAATAAACATTCCTTGTATGTATTTTAAGTAAAAATAGGGGGAAAAGACCATCAAAAGCTTAATGTCCTCCCGAGGAAATGCTGTATCACCTGATCTTCCTCTTTAGAAATTTAGAAGCCAACATCAGACCAAAAGTGAGGGCCAAATGCAGTTATCAGTATAAATCGGTAAAGCTCCATTGATGTCCAGGTGCCTCCTTATACTCCCTGTCCTGAAAATAATAACTTGTACTGGTGCTGGTTTTGTTTCCTTGTTCTTAACCTATGATGATAGTTTTCCTGTTTGAGCTTGTAGATTTTGTGAAAACGAAGGCAAAACTTGGAAAAAATCAGCAGTTTCTTTCCAAGTGGAGCCATCTGAGTGTTGCATACCCCTGACCTACAAGGGGCTTTGTAGTCTCTGGGCTTAGTTGAGGAAGAGAAGGGTTTCCCCTTCCACCATTGCATGGAGAGCAGCCCTCTTAATATACACAGCAAACTGTGCTCTCCTTTACAGGAATTAATCCCTGTCCAGATGTGGTTTCAAGCCTTTAGAATTTAAATGCCAAATGCCACTAAAAGGGAAAAAGATTATTATATTCTCTCCAGATGTCACTCATGTTCATCAGTCACAAACAGCTCATATTTTCCCTTTCTAGCTGTATTTACCAATAAAACTTGCTGCCAGAGCCAGAGCCTCCTTCCCTCAGACCCAGCTGAACACCACCTACACACCGACCCCATCTTTTCTCCCGTTCTTCCACCTTAAAAGCAAACACTGATTCTTCCCAAGTAGCGAAGATCCAGGACAAATCCCAGCTGATTGCACCTGCAATCTGTTTGCTTTAGGATTTTATTTCAGCTTCTGAGGGCATGTGAGTACACACAGGGACATGCACCCGTAGAAATTTCAATAGCCTGAAGTTAAAGCTACTTGACTTCAGTGGGCTTGCTCTGAGTTGGCACTGCTGCAAGAGAAACTATACAGCAGATGTTCCCCAGGCAGCCCCCTCAAACTACTACAGTTTTACATCATTCCCATTTAACCTGCTTTTTTTCAGTAGTTGCTGAAGCCTAGGTATCAGACAAATTTATAAAGGCCAAGTAGGAAGTGGACTGGTTTGCACCGTAGATCTAGTACTAGTAGAGCAATTAAACAAGCCTTGAATCATGTGTAACTGCAGTCCTTTGGAGAAGAGCTATGATGCATGTTTTCTAAAAACACAGCCAAATCCCTTGGCCCCCATCCTCTCCATGCAGGGAGAGTGAGAAGGAAAAGATTTTACGTTGGATATCAAAGTTTGCCATTAGCTACAAAAAAATGTGCCCCCTCCCAAAAGGTATCTGAAACTTCTTCTTTTGTTGGCAGACATTTTTCTATCAGGAAAATAAGTGGTTTGGAGAATGTTTTCACTCTGCAAACTGTTTTACCATTTCAGCCTTTTGTTCCAATGAGGAATAGCAAGTAATTTAAGTGCTTAAATTACTCAGGGAAGGACTATTTCACATTTGGGTCTGGTGATTTCCTCTCGTGCCATTGGTGCAAGTTCAGACCATCCCACTAAAGATGATGTGATTACCCAGTATGAAACCAGTCTAAGATAATATCTGGGGTGAGGCCCTTCCATGGTCTTTTGTGTGTTCCCTATCACAGATCAATGGCGATGCGCTTGGCAACCTGAAATAGCATGCCACATCATGGAGCTTTTCCCCTAAACCGAGGATTTTCACAGCAAGGCTGTATATTTTGGAAGCTTTGAATAACTTTTTGATTGCAAGAAAATACCATCCCTTCAGTTTATTTTTGGATGCACTGTCGTATACAGAAGGTAAAATTACAGTGCCTGAAGATACATGTTCTCTCTCCATCTCTGCCATGGACTGGTGGTTGGGAAAGCCAAGGGGATTTTAGGTTTTTCTCTGCTGGCAAGTATAATATATACCCTAGTACCACTGGCCTATGCTACAGGGCATGCAATAGGAGAATGATCAGGTTCTTGCCTGATTCCCATAACCTGCCCCATCTCCAGCCCCTGATTTCTGCCGTACATGCCCCAGGTTTTGCAGTGTGGGTTTAAAGATCCTTTAATGTGGGGTTAAAGACCCCTAGCCTACCAAATTGCTGGGAATGCAGACTAGTTATACACTTCTTGAGAAGCTCTTGAGCACCTTCCAATTGAAGGAAATCCTGAAAGCCCACAGTCTTTCTGAATTTAGCTTTCATTCTAGGAGCATTTTTGATTAGTGACTTTTGATAGTACTGGGAAATTGACACAGCCATAGAGAATAGCACAATTTAAACACTTATACTTCAGAAGTGCCCCTTTTCCCATAAACATTGAAATTTGACTGATCACTGCTGGAACTTGTTAACATTTAAAACCTGGAAAATACTTTTGCGCTTAATTTTTCAGATAAAGATTATTCAAGGAGAACAAATTCCCCAGTCACTACAGAGTGGTAAAAAGAAGGTATAAAATCAGGACACCTGGGTTTTTCTAATGTTTTTGAGTGCAATAAACTGTAACCACTGAATACTGTCCATTTACCTTGGAATAGGCACACTGGGACTGCAGCCAGGCTTAGGAGCCCCTTGTGCTAAGCACTTTACCAAAACACAGACTCATGGACCTGCCCCAAAATAGCCTTCAGTTTCACTGTGGCTGTTTATGTGCTCTTGGGCAAGTTGTGTAACTGCTGTGTGCCTCAGTTTCCTCATCTGTAAAATGGGAGGTGCAAAGCCTGCCTCACAAGGATGATGTGAGGATTATTTAGTTAACATTGGTGAAGTGCTTTGTGACCTTAACATCAAAGAGCTGCAGGACTGTGGTTGTAGTGGGCACAGCAGGACAAAGCAATGCATGGTCACCTTCCCCTTGTCTCCGTGTAGCTCAGCAGAGACAGACAGGCTGATGTCAAATTTGTTTTCTCAAAGATGACTAGCAAAACCCATTCAAAATGCCACACTAAGCTTTTGGGGAATGCTTTTCTCCGTCCCCTGAGATGCTCTACTCTCCCTTTGGAAAGCATTTGGGGAAGTCAAGTGAGAATCCAGGGATTTCACAGTCATGGAGAAAACAGAGATGGAAGAGGCGTATGGGTCATCAGGTGCATTCCCAAGAGTTCATGCCAGAAGCATCCCTATGTCTTATTCTCCCAATCCTATCTGGTTGAAAATCTTCCAAAGCAAGGGTCTGCTCACCCCAGGCCCTCTTGATCAGGAGCATCAGACAGAAATAATGGTCTAAGCTTTCCTAGTAAAAAGTACATTTTTGGTTAACTAAGTTGAAACTCGGTCATGCCCATGCTTTCAATCTTGCCTTATTAACCAAACTCAGCCCATCATTGGACCCAGGTCATTCATCTGAAGTTGTCCTTCCAGTGCCATTCTAACTCAGTGTATGGCTTGCAAGTGAAGATGCCCATCCATCCGAGTTACAACCAAGGATCTTCCAATTCAGTTGAGAGAGATTGATTCCTTCCTAGGTCCCTTCTGCACCTGAGCCATCCTTATGTGGGATCTAGCAAGGCTGCAATCCCAATCAGACCCCCAGAAGTAGATCTGAATGAACAAGGAAACTACTTCAAGTCCTGACACAGGCAACTCCTTTTCTTTCCCACAGTGGTGTTTCAGCACCATTTCTAGCTTCTGCCAGCAACCTACACGTCATGCTTGGGAGATATGAGGACTGCCAACAACTCCTGCTCTGAGCTGGCCAGGAGAAGTGGCCGAGATCAGACCTGACCTGTCTCTATGTCAAGCGAGCACATTTCTGCTGGTCTTGGTGGCACTGCCCTTGATTTACTGCTATGCTGCTGAGGGCAGAGGCTGGCTGCTTGTCAGCAGCTGTCTGAAGAGCTAGGGTGGTTTAGATGGGATGGTCTGACAGGTGTCAACACGATGTAAAAATGGTGCTATTAACTAGGCATAGAGTGCCTGCGAGTCTCTTTTTCAATCACCAAGCAATTACCTTACGCATGGGAAGCCCGTTGTTTATAGACAGTGTCTGTAATGAGTACTCCTTTCACAGGAGGGCTCTGAGCATGTACTCTGTCTTATTCCCCAATTCTTTCTCTGATTTCCATGTATTTGAAGGCATGCCTGAGCAGGAATTTATGAACAAAATAGAGTAAGGGACAGCCCAAAGGTTTAGTGCAATAGGAGCTTTGACCAACCAAGAAGTTAAGTGAGAAGCATGGTTTAAGATCTCAGAAAACCAGACATGCAGATTATTTTTTCTCCATGTCAGTACAGCAGGACTTCTGCAAACCCATCAAAGTCACTGTCTGTGTTCAGGACAGTTTCTTCTTTGGGCACCTGGGGAGTTGAGAGATTGAGATATTCAAGGTAGGACTCTCTAAAGAGATGAGATCTGACTTGCTGATCACCTTCAACTTCCCCTGGTTTAGTGGATGCTGAAGGCATCCAACACATCCCAGGAGGTATTTCACATAAGATTGTGTCCTGTTTATGTTAGATTATGCTCTAGCTTTTGAAGTTCAATTCTACTTTCTTTATATCAGTGCAAAAATGTTGAACACAGAAAGATGTGGTCATTTTAATTTAGGAAGGCTGTTAAAAAAGTGTCCAAAATACTAGATAAGAGCTTGCAAAATCAACATGCCCCTTAAAAGGCCAAATTCTGATCTCAACTTCACCAAGGCACCAGGCATCTTGTACAAATCCTGCTATTTTTTATGGGAACATCCTTTTTTTTCTGCTTTCAGTAAGGCCAGAATTTGGCCTGGAACCCCCTGTCCTCATTAAGTGCAGAAAGCTCTTTTATGTTTGTTGATGATGGCTATGTTAAGGCAGTGACATTTCAATTCTCAAAACCTTGTGGTGCCTTTTCTTGTGGTGCTTAACCTTCACAGGACTTCAGCTGAGGCTACCACTTGCATCAAACAGCAATGCCAGTACTTTTCCTCTATATTACGTGCCAGTGCAGTAACAGACTTTAACATATACATATATAAATATAGATAGATAGATATATTGCTATAGTTATAATTATATATATATAATTGAGGTTCTGATGCCGCTGTATGGGGAACAGACCATTCCTCTGCAGGATTATACACTGCTCGAGTGAAACCAACAGCTCAATGTCCTGTAAAGTGTTACAACCTTGGCAAGGAGCTCTCTTTCCCACCTTCATTTTTTCCAGCTCCTTTCTCTCCTACTGCCCTTCTCTTCCCTGCACTCTGTGAAAGCTGCTGTTTCACTCCATAGCAATTTCTCCAAATAGCTCTCCCCATCACCAGCATATGCTGCAAGCCGACACAAGGCGACATCTTCCTTCTGCCATGGTATAGGGAGGTCTCCCCTTGCCATTAAAGGAGGGCGATGGGGCCAGCGGGGCAGTATCCCAGGGCAGCATCCTTGCTTTTTCTTTGTGATGCAACCTGTCAAGAGGCAAGGGCATTATTCCCTGGCTAGCAAAACCATCCACTGCCAAGCCTCTCCACCTCAGCTTCCCCAGTGAGACAGAAACTTGGTGTATTTTTTCTTTCCCTCTTTGGATGCTCGGCTTCCCATGCTGCTCCAAGCAAGCCAAGCAATGAAGCCCTCGCTGGGGAGGAAGAGGGAAGCTGGTGAAGGTGGTTTGCTTTGCTCGTGCAAGTAGTTCTGCCTGACTTCAAGGGAGGACTTTTTAATGTCAAAGGTCTGCTGGGTTGGGTCAATCATCACCTTATTGTTACCTTTGAAGTATTGCTGAAACTACAGATAGGTGATAGAACAGATGTTGAGTGAAGGTATCTACTAAAGGGAACAACACCAATAATACTCTAAAAGGTGCTAGAATCAAACCTCATTTTATATACTTTGATTCTTAGAAAAAAAAATAATATACACAGAATTCTTCCTGTGCAGCCTTACTGTAGATTGTTATAACCAACTCTTTATCCAAAAAAAAATAAAAAAAGTAGAAAGGTTAAAAAAGGACAAAAACAAAGTGATCCTGTATAAAGTTGTAACAAATATCACTTTCCTATATAAATGTAAATGATCAGACATATATTAACATGCACTTGTGGCAGGCAGCAAGCATGAAAAGCTTTTGAAGTATCCTTTTTAATGTGCTACAACACCTGTCTTTTTTCATTTGACTGGTGCAAAAGGCAATGTGCTGAGTCATTTTTTTCCTTTTAATTCTCTTTATGATTTGGGGGAAAAGAGGGATGGGAGGGTGTTAGCTAGCACAGAAACATGGAATATTCATCTCAATTTTATTTTTTTATTGTGTTTTGTTGTTAGCTTATGACGATGACAGTGTTTGGATTCACACTTTATTTCTCAAATGCTTTTGAAAGCTCTGTTGCCTGCCTCAGGTGCTGAGTATAACTCTTACCTCAAGAATGCTTACAAAAAAAAGTCAATTTTTTTTTCCCATCTCTGGAAAATTAAAGAAAACAAATGATCAGAATAGCAAGAAAAAAAAAAAAAAAAGAAAAAATTATATTAAAAAAAAATGTGAAAAAGCAAACAACCAGCAGTGAATGAAGGAATGAAAACTAAAAAATTAAAGAAAGAAGTCAAAGCAGAGGTTTGGTGATCAAACCGAGCCATTCTGGTGCTTTCCCCCTTTTTGTGTTGCTAATGATCAAAATTACATGAGATGGGCTTAGACAAGTTTGTGGTCTTAGGATGTAGCAAAAAAAAAGTATTTAAAAAGAATACAAATTTGCATGGAAAAAAACTGATGGAACATTTAAAGAATGGCTGTTTCAATGTCAGACGTTTAATGTTAGCATGTGTGTGTGCTGTATATACCTTTTTCATGTGTGACATGTACAGTTGACTGAGGAAAAAAAAAACATATGGAATCGAACAAAAAAACTAATAATCAAATACTATTTTATCAGATGATGCACTTTTTCACCTTGATGAGAAGCCACTGTTCACAACTATGCAATCTTCCAGTTTCTCTCTGTATCTCCTCTCTCCAACCTCAAATTTCCCAACTATTTTCCGTAACCTAAACCGTTTTTTCTTTTGTACAAAGAAACACAAAAAGTTCCAAACTCTGGTTCAAGGTGAGAGTGCTACTGTGACTTTTCTCAAACGATAAGAGCTAACAAACAGACAAACAAAAGGGGTTTGGTTTGGTTTTGTTTTTAAGAGAAAGGAGGTTCAGAAATGACCCTCTTTAAGTTCTCTAGGTGAATCGATGTTTTCTACATGTGCCAGGCTTTTGTTGACTGTTTTTGGGTTTGGTTTTGTTTCTTGTTTCATTTTTCTCTCTCTTGGTTTTTAGGATTTATTTTATATTTGTTTCCCTATGTATTTATTTTCTTTTTTTAATTCCGGTTTTGTAGGTATTGGGGATGTGAAGATGAAGGTGATATTTGGCTTAACTTCAAGTGTTCTAGTACATGTGTGTGCTATATGTATATAGTTTTCTACATAGAAAATTTTACGCGCTTTTTAACGCACTTTACGACTTATATGTACAAAGTTGTCTATATAGAAAATGTAGTGAGTGTTACATGACCTTCAAGGAAGAGCATTTTGATTACGAGGAGTTAAGATGTTTGAGTATCTCACGTGTGTGTGTGTATAATATTATATATTATAGAAATATATAATAGTGTATGTCCATGTTAGGGTGTGTATAATATATACACACATATCCAAACACATGGTTGTGCCCATCTATACCATTAAAGTAGATGTTATGTATTTCATTAAGCTATAATAAATAGCCTGACTCTCCTGGGTAGACTTCCCTGTCCTTAGACAAAAGGTAGAGTATTGTCCTCCTGTGTTACTAGCAGAGAATATTCCTGGGGGATTTAGCCTTTAGGTTTCTTTCACCACCCCAGTTTATCAATGGGTGCCGAGGAAAGAGTGTTGGTGAGGAAACCGGATCATCCAGAGATGAGCTCAGGAAACCATGAGACCATGAGATGTGGCTGCCATGTCCCCTGCCCACCACCAACTCATCATGCAACTTAGATTTCATCACTCCCACTTCTCTGTGCCTGTCAAACTGGGTTTGCTAATGCTTATCAAGCCTTTAAGCACTTTGCACTCATGGTCCCCCTCTGCAAATACCGCAGGATTCCTCCCGATACCAGTGGGAGATGATTCGGGCCAGTTTACAGTGAGATCTTCACCAATCTACCCCTTGTCCTCCATCTCTCTTCTGTTCAGGAAGCCTACTACTGCCTCCTTGGGCCATGCTTTGACCTTCATCCCCTAACCACAACATTTTAAATTAGCATCACTGTGCTTCTTCCACTCAAGGCTGCTCTATCCTTGAGAGCCATGGCTCACCATGCTAACACTCAATACCCTTTATAAGGACTCTAGGCACTAAAATGACTAGGCAAAGTTAAAAACCCTGGGTTGCTGCCATTAAGCCCATGCTTGCGCTACATACTACATGCAGACCTGATGGTCTTGATCCTTATAGATCCCTTCCAACTTGAGATAATCCATGATTCTATCACCTCAAGTTTCTTGGGTAAGACAGATGAAACCCCATTTCTGAATCATTGGACAACTGATGTAGTGAATTGTTAGACAGCTGATTTACTACACAAAGCTGTGGATACAGAAAAGGTCCTTACAGAAGCCAGTAAAAGCGGGAAGGGAAATGGTTCTGTGGCATCTCTTCCATGTGTCAGTGGGAACACAAGTGTCCACATCAGCCTGTGGCAGCATGGTGCTTCTTTCAGCCTTTTGTGCTTGGGTCCTTAACAAGAACTTCACGTCAGCCTTGTGATGTGTGTTAAAGCCACATCTGTATGACAGGGGCTTTAGTGGAAAAGCTTGGGACGGTCTTCCGGTCTTTCACAACCTCGTGGCTTCAGTTGTTGATCTGCAAATTCCAGTGGGCTCAGAAACCTCCAGTGAGTGCTTCATGTAATTCAGTTCTATAGAAAGCAGAATTCACACCGAAAAAATTTATTGCAGGACATCTCACCCAGCCTTACGTGTTACCCACAGTCTGTTTAATGGTATAATATATAACACAGCTGTATCACCTCAAGTGTCTATGTATCTGCTCTTCCTGCACACACATGGGCTCTTTCATCTACCAGCACAGGCAGGTTTTAGGCTCTGCTTGTGGCTGGTGTTGCAAGGAGTTGTAGCTTAAACTGCAACACCATGTTTCCAAAGCATTTCCCACCATGGCTTGCCATGAGACTTGTCCTCTTTCTGCTCTGCCATCATTCAAAGTGACCTCCTACAGCACAGTTCCATGCTTCCTCAGCAGCCCTTGCTACACTGGCACATCCACATCAGGCATTCTTCTCCCAGGACTAAGGCTATAAGGCTGCACCAGAGAGGGACTCACTCAAGAGACAGGGGAATTTGATTTTCTTAAGTGATGCACATTTTCTGGTCACGCTAGGGATTCACAAAAAATTCTTGAAAATTAATGAACAAGCAATAACCTTCTGTGTGTTTTTCTAAAGGATAAGGTCATTCTTTAAGTGAAAAGCAAAATCTGAGCTACAACGGTAGCAGATTCACACAGCAAGCTGGTAACAATCTCATTGGCTTGTTCTCCTTCTCATTAGCAATCTGTTCTGGTCAATTCTCCTCATTGTCTTTAATTCAGCCATGACATTGTAAATTACATGAGAATAAAGTTCAGATTGCCATCATTTGCAGAACAGCTGAGGAATCATATTCTTACAAGGGCACCACTTCCTACCTTTACAAGCAGATTAGATGTTTGAGCATCAGCAATGGAGCTGCCTAGTCCAACTTATTTGTGTATCACACACCTGAGATCTCATTACATCCCTGATAATATGTGGCTTCTGCATCCTGGGGTGTGAGGGTGCCATGCACTTCTTTTGTTGTATATGCCACTACATGGATAAGGATGGTCCAATGGCCCAAGGAGCTTTTGCCAACCTTCCCTATGCTCAGCCTTATTCAGAAGGCTTTTCTGTATCCAACTTGGTTTCTCCTTGCTGTAGTTAACCCCACTGCTTCTTGCCTTCATATCTTTTCTCCTGTGGAAGCACCAGATACATATCGTCCTGGATTGGTAGATTAAATTTAAAAGGCAGGAAGATCAAGGCTATTCCAAATCCCTCCCAAGTTACTGTGATGTGAATTAACTGAAAAGCCCCAGTTATCCAGGTGCCTTAACTAGTCTTCTTGTGGGACTGCAAACCAAGCAGCCAAATCCCACCAGGTACCAGCACTGGTCAAACCAATGCCCGGTCACTTCAGTGGTACCGTCCTTCTTGCCACGTACCTGCTGTTGCCTGAAAAGAGCAACAGAATCCATCAAGGGGCTGCTCTTGTACGGAATCCTTTCATTGGCCACCATCAAATCCAAGCCAACATTCGCAAGCATGTGTTGGTGAACATAGCCTCAAGTGTTCCCAGGGTGTGCTGCTTCCTCTTGACCATCAGAAAGAAAGGGAAAATGGCTTATCTTTCTTTAATTTATGTTCAAACCCATTAGATTCTCCTACTGTAGGGTGCTTTCTCTTCATATGCCCTCATGCACTACTAGTACCCCTAGAACAGAGATTGTTTCTCAGAGCTGTTTTTTCAACAGTAAAAGTTATGAAGAATCAATGGAAAATTTTCCCTTGGAGATTACTAGTTTGTAGGACACGCTTCTGATTTACATTCCCCTTCCCCTCTCCCTTTCCAAATGGCATCATTTCTAAATGGGCTTTAATATCAATCTTAGTAGGATCCATTGATTAAGCTGTGAATCAAAGCTCACTGCTATGTTGGATATACATATGTTAACGACAGTTGTGTTAAGCCAAATTTAGCAGCTGGATTCTTCAACATCCCTTTGTTTTGTATCTACCTCACTATGATTTCTTTGATTTCTTGTGATTTAGTGTTGTATACAACGTCAGAGGTGATATGTAGATAAAAATATATATATATATACAAATATATATTTTTTGCTTTGCAATAAAGCTCAAAGCTATAACACAAATATTCATAAAATGTCATAATCTTTATTGTGATGTTCCCTTCGTAACTGTAAAATCCTGTCTCTATCCTATTTTCCTGTACACTAGAATCGGTATCATGTTCATGAGTGAATGGTTATTATTTCTGTCACTTTTCCATGTAAGTGATATTTTTGAGATGTGAGATAGACACCAGAATTGTCAAACATTAATTGGTTTACTTTCCCCCCCAAAAAACCCAAAATGCAGTCTGTTTCTAACTGAAATGAAACAGTGAAATTGAAAGAAAACAATTTGCAGTCCTGATCTTCTAATTTGGTTTGTCTGATCTTAACACAGAATTTGGCAGGGGGCAGAGAGAGACCAAAGAGGGGCTGTTAGGACTGATTGAAGGCAAAATATGTTCATCTGTTTCCATTGAGTGACAAGGGATTAATTCCTTGAAATAACTGAAATGTGGCACTTCCCTGAGCATGAGGACCACACTCAATTGAAATTAACTCCAGGCATTGAGAAGTTGACTGCCTGATGTCAGTCACTGCCCCAGAGTCATCAATCCATGTCCTTTCTGTGCGAATGGAGAGAAACAAAAAGTTGTCTAGGATGATTCCCCCTGTGGGATGCATGTCCTTCAGGATGGCAGTCTCTCCCCATCTCTATGGATGGAACTGGGAAGATGAGCTCACATTAGATACTCCAACTTTATGGGCTAAAATGAAGTTCAAAGACTTCCTTTGCCAGAGCACAAGGTACCGTGTGGATCAGAATAATGCATGACCTAAAACTGAGAGCTTGCCCTTGCCAGGATGATATTTGTGCACTGGAAGGAAGGGGTGAGGAAGGTGGGAGCTTTGCCTATTGTTAAAGTGAGAACTTTGCCTATTGCTTCTGTGTTCATGTTGAGATGGATGGGACACCTTGTCTGCTTGTTTGCAGCAAAGCCTTTCCAAGAGCCCCACAACTGGATCCTGCTACCAGAAATGTGAGGGGAGAAAGCCCACATCTGCCCAGTGCAATGCTCCGTCAACCCCCATGCTTCTTCCACAGGCAGGATTTGGGAAAAAAGCATCAAGCCCCAAATGCTGAGACTCTTTGCTTGATTAGAAAATGCTTCCATGGATCTCCCATATTTGCTTCACAGAATGAAGGAAATCCTCTCCATCTCCTTTTGTCCAGACTGTGGGGAAAATAACATTTTTCTGCCACTGCTTTGTTAAAGCAAAGAAAAAAATTAGTTACCAGAAATGGACACAAATGGAGAATGACATATATATTTTTCAAAACAAAGAGAAAAAATACTACTGAACTTAATTCCAGCTGCTCCATCAGAAAAAGAAATAAATACAGGAAACAAAACCCAACATGAATAAATCTCAGTGGAGAAAATGCTATTGACTTTCATCTAAGGCACAAGACAGGACTGCAAAACATATATTTAGAGTTGGATTCACAAGACCCCTTCTGGCTTGTCTTCTCTCTAAAATTGGCAAAATTGTTCAGTACAAACAGCATTTTTTTTTCCTCATTCTGATCTGGTGTCTGTACAAATCTGGCTTGGTTTTTGGTTTGGTTTTATTATTTCTGTCGCCTGTTCCCAGCTAATTCTACTTTTATGGTGTAGTATTTTGTCTACATGGAATGAAATACAGATGTGTTCATGAAATTGCATAGTGGATGGAATTACAGGTTGGAGTTGATTTGGAAAACAAAAATCTAATGATGAGAAAAATACCTATATGAAAAATATGCTTCCAAAAGTGTGTTTGAATTTGAGCATTTTGTCATTCTACTGAGCTTTTTGAAAGGTTTAGTTTGAAATAATGAGGCTTTATGAGGTTTGCGGATTTTGAGACACCAAAAAGCACAATTATGTTTAAACTGTTATAATTCGATTGAGGTTCCATTCCATTATTTCTTTCTTTGCCTATCTGAACATTATAATCCCAAAATTTTGACAAGAAATATATAATCCTCTACATCTGTTCACTAATCATCTTGTGTTAGGCAAAAGGGAGAGATACAGGTGTTTCATTTCTGCTCAGAAATCATGTGGAATTCCTGGCCTTATTTGTTCTTTGCTCTAAAAATAGGCTTGAATTTTGTACTTAGCATTTATTCTCTTTGAGACCTAATGTAAAGTCAGAAAGGTTTCCTTTCAACTGTGTGACAAAGAGGCTATACAGTAAATGGGAGAGACGGCCTGGTTTTTATCTCATGTGCAGTGAAATGTGGTGTGCAAAGGACAAGCTCATGCAAATCACTTGTGGATCTCATTTGGTCACTCTGGTAAACGTTACTGAGGGGATAGGTTTATCCTTGTTCCACTCCACAGCTGCAGGCATAGGTGCTGGTTGAAGTAAATGTCTGAAGTAGCATTAGATGTGTCCTCAGATGTTCAGAGCACTAGTACGTTTTTTGTGAAATACGAAAGTTAAGCATTTCTTTCTCTTGATTTCTTTGTCTGAAAGGAGCCTAGATTTTCTTTCACTGATGCTAATGGGGTGCCTTTGGTTTTGGTCCTGAAAACATTTTCTTGTTGCTTTGCTACTCAGGTTGTATCATGACGATCTGCTAATGCTGACTTCAAGGTTTTATGTCTTTCTGTAGCATTGGTTATGCTTTACAGGGAAGCTCTATGTGCTTCTTCCATCATGTTTAATATCTCTGGAGGAAAGAGGGGTTCTTCTAGCTTCATGCTTACTGCCGTGCTGGCTGCTCTTTTCCAGGTTGTCAGACTGTTCATTTCGTAAAGGTCCCATTTATTGTGGCAGCTGTATTGTGAGCAAAATTTTCCTCTTACTCCAACTCTGTAAATGTGGGGGAACTTTAGCAGCTTCAGTGGAGCTGATTCAACATTTATCCTGACATAGAACAGCAGCATGCATTGGCGAGAAGGTTGTGCTATTTGAGAGGGAGTAGCCTCTCTGTTGACTGTTGTATGACAGATGGGTTATAACAAGTGGATATAACAACACTGTCTCACTAAAGAGAAGATTTGCATAAAGGGTTGAGCAGGTTCTGGCAATGGAGCCCTTACAGAAAACAGGAACTTATTTGGTTTGGATTAAGGGTCTCCTGAGATCCTTTAGACGAGCACTGACTGAGACTTTCACCCACAGTACTCTGTTTATTTCTCGTGGTTATCTTCTGAGGTTTGGAGGCATAGAGCCTCACACAAAGTCAGAGTTGTCTTACTCACTGTTCAGGTCAAGTTGGGATAGTTGGTAGCAAGTGAGAAAGATACCCGTGCTGTTAAGAAGTAGGCTTATGACCAAGTTACAGTAGTGAAACCATGGTTTGAGATGTTCTGGGTCCCTTAATGGCTATACGGTTGAATATCAGGACATGCCCAGGGTCATGTGCTGAAAGGGAGACCAGTGCACCATCAGAAGATCTTACAAAAGATACCAGAGCTTAAAATGTATAGAACAAGTGCTGCAATTGAAATTACAAATTGCAATTGAAATCCTTCTCTGAAATACAGACACAGCCAAGGGGGCTAATGACTTACTGCCTAAGGTGTGAAACTTTGTTATGGCCATTGCACTGTCAGAAAAAAGAGGCTGTTCAAACAAGCAATGAATCATCTTAAACCTGAAGATAATTAGCCTGGAATCACCAAAGTGGTCATGCCATCCAGCCCAAGGGCTTGCCTAACTGTATCTTTGATTAGATATCAAGAAGGTGTAAGGCTAGTAGGTGCTGAAAGGATAATCTTACCCCTGCTCAGTGAACCTACCCCATCTTTGAGGCTGGCTTGACATTCAAATTTCCAACTTGAATTAATTTTGTGGAGTGATAATGTCATTAGCTGTGAGGACACTCAGTTCATCTTGGTGCCAGTCCCTCTTTGCATCATTAGCTCAACACCAGTGACATCACTTGGCAGTGAATTTCTTACAGATCTGCCTGAGTGGAGAAGCATTGTACTTCCAGCCAATTTCAGTCTTCAAGATAAACAACCAAACTACCTTGCTAGTGGACATGCTTGGGGTTTCATCTCACAATCTGCCATGCTCTTTATATACCACTGAGAGATAGGTTGAGGGGCTGAGTAACATTTGGGTATGCTCTGAAGATGTGAAAGCTCTAGACTTGGTAAGAGCCACAGATATTATCCCATTCCCATTGTGCTCCTTGTCTACATACACATTAATAAATTAAGTAGACCAGGACCTTGCTCCAGGCACTGGCACTCAATAGTCAATGATTTTCAGTTATAATCTTTGGCACTGTTTTGGCTGGGGACAGCAAGTATTGGTCCAAACAATCCTCTGCTTGAGGCTTTAGAGAGTCTGGAGACAGCAGCCACTTTGGTCTTGGAGCTAAGGGAGACTGTCACAGAGAGGAAGAATGGGCCCTGACAGTGTTTTATTTGCTATGGATACAATGATCCTCACCAGCTGCTAGCTAAATGGGATGACAACCTTTGGTGTGATAGTCAAGAGGAGGTTAATACTGACTAGATCTGCAACCAAATCCCTGCGTAATAACAGAGACAAGTTCTGAGGGAAGATCGTATCTTTTACTAGAAATATATATTTTATTATTAAAATACCTTCCCCTGTATACCATGCCTCTCATATTACCTTAAACTATGCCTGATACCAAAATGTGACTAGAAAGAGTTTAGAAATGTCTTGCAATGGATTTTTTGTCCATGTTGTCATTCTAGTGTTAACAAAATTTGTGGCCCCTTTAATCCTTATGGCCTATACCCTGTTCTTATCACAGGGTACACACCAAAGCAAGAGGTTTCATCTTTACAAGGTGCCAAAGGTTTCTCATTAAGTCCAAAAATACCATCCTTCCTTTCCACAGGAGCTGAGGGGATCAGTGTGTTCCAGGAAGAGCCCAGAATTCTTTTGCTCCATTCCTTCTCTTTGTTATGCTGCCAGCAGAGCCTCAAGGACAGCATATGGCCCTATTACACTTGCTTTTCTTAAAAATAACAAAGACTCCACAGAGCTGCATTAGTTTTAACAGTGTAAAATGTGCTGTATTTATGTGCATTTCCCTCTGACAAGCAAGATACTTTCACAGAATTCAACAGTTTCAGAGCTGGCTGCATTTTCCTTCAAGAATTCCTTATTTTTCAGGCTAGGGGAATGATCGTTTCCCCTCAGCCCAAAAGTGGTTTAAAATGTAATTCTTGACCTTCTTCCTGAAGTACTTCCTCAGCTCCAATGCTCAGGAGGAACTCATTCTTGGCTTTCTCAAAACTCATCACCAAGAGCACCGGAAGAATTTGCATCATGTGAGCCGTGGGGAGGTTTTTGGCATGGCAACTTAAGACTGGGTTGAGACTTCACAGATTTGGTAAAGCAGATGGCTGCACAACTCTCTGGATCACTTGTGTTTGCTCACTCTATCAGGTTCATTCAGTGTATCAGGTGCTTTTGTGTCATTACTTTTTTTCCTATAAATATGAAACTTTTTTATTGGAGAAAACAAATGCATTTCCTCTTCTTATATCTTGATACAAGCAGTCTTCATCCACATCAGGCAAATATAAGTAACAGAGATCATTCGTAACACTTTATTGGATAAATACTGTCCCTTTCTCAGGGAAAGAAGTGCCTGGTAACACAGAACAAGAAGATAGCAGAAATGTTTCTGGTATAAAATTACACTAAATGGCATTTAACAATTGGAGAATTTCAAGCCAATTTCAAACCAAATTTCAAGCAGGAACAAGATTGGCATCTGTGAGTAATATAGATTAACAGATAACAGCAGTGCAGTTATCTCTACATTGCTGATGTACAACATCGCTACTCTGACACAACCTTTTCCGTCATGACTTTCCCTACATCAAACTATTTGGCAGGAATTGCCAATGAAGATATTCCTTGGAGCCCACTGTTGCTTCAGTCTTCATGATGGGATATTGGGACATCGGGCAAAAATTCTTTAGCTCTGCTGTTCTATCCATTAGCATTGCCATTTCTAGCCTACATGCTGTGATACATTTGATGTACCAGTTACTGAAGAAACTATTCTCAGCTCACTTGTCATTAGGTCTAGTCTGAAAAAAATGTTAAAGCAATGATTAAAGTATAGCATGTCTACATCTATAGTCCGTTTAGCTCCTTGAGGAGTTCCAGAAGATATATCCTTTAAACTTGAAAGCTTTAGCTCCCCTGTGTGCAGTCAGATGTTCTTCCCCTTTATGCGTCTAGGCTGCGTTATCTTGGTAGGATCTCAGGCTTGTTGCTTTTACAGGCACTAAGAAGAACACTAAAAATACCTTGCCAATTGTTAGAAATTTTTCTTAGCAGCAATAACATAAGCTTTTAGTACATGGCTTTTTTACTGTGCTTTATTAAGGAATCTCTCATCTACATCACCATGACAATTAAGCACCCCTCTACATGCATATGTGAGGCAAGATAGTGGTACTCTGCCATTCTCCCAAGGCAATTTTGCTTCTTCCCCTTGATCTTTAGCAAGAACTGAAAAGGTCTCCTGTAGAGTTCCAGTAGGAATCTCTGAAGTTTTAAGATTTTGACGGAGTCTCTGCTAGAAATAAGATCTCCTCCATACAAATGATTCTTGGTCCCTTGAGCTTTCTGTTTGCTCCATAACATCTTGGATCCTTTGGGAGTCAAAAAGATGCAAAAATGAGTAACTTTGCAATGAAAGGTGAGATTCATCTCACCTGATTTTAGACATCTACAGTGTGGATGTCCCACATGAGTAGATTAATGAATGGATGCCACTTTTACAACCTGCATATATGTGCATATATGCATATGTGCTTCTGGGATGCAATTCCTGTCACTGTAAAGCATCTGCCTGCACTTTGTCTGATTAATCATGTCCTAGAAATGTCTTATGTCTGTCGTCACTTTACAAGAAGTCCAAGATACTAACTAAAATACAAGCATCAATCTCTGTTCAGATGAGTGTCTCAAGATCAAAATCACTTTTTAAAGTATACTCTGCAGACCACTTACCTGTCAAGTGATCTTGTGTTCATTACACTATGGATGTGGAAGGAAAAGAACTAATGTTCAACATCAGGTGTTAAGTTATGATTATGATTTCTATTTCTGCTGAAAACATCTCATTGGAAACTTAATGGCCAGTTTACACTTATTTGTACACTGACACTTCCAAACAATCTAGTTTTCATCTTCTTTCACTAGAGAATTGTCACCTGCTGGAACTCTAGAGTCACTTTTAGTGTTGGTCTTCTATCCAGACTTCTTGTAGCCAATTTTGGTTAGCTTTTGAATTTAGCTAAGCTTGCAGTACAGTGTAGCACAGCCTTAAACAAGTAAGATCCTCCAAAGCACCTCCAAAGGGGCACTGTGTGGTCCTTCAGCACCTCTTCTGAATTTTTACTGCAACATATAAAAACAATTAAAAGGCTTGAACTGCAGTGTCTGCTACTTTACAATTGGAGAGGAAATCTTTCAGTGTACCCATTTTTCTTGCACAAAACTGACATCTTTTGCTGGCACAACAAATGAGTTCAACATTTGTTCTCATCTTTCAAAGAGGGTTTAGTGAACTAATACCAAGCATTCAGGGCTGAGAGTTTCCCTGTGTTCCATAAAGCACAGATTTTGCAGATTTTTTGGGGAACATCTTGCTAGAATCTGTATGCTTTTTGCTGTCCCAGCAATCAGTGTCTTTGCATGACCCAATGAACCAGCGATGGCTAAGATTACAGTCAAAGGCTCTACACTAGTGACCCTACTGGGAAAACAAACTATGGGTACATTTAGATGAGAGGAACTGTTCTGATAGTGTCTGTGTAAAAGAAGCTGTGATGCCTTTGCATGAAATGAAGGAAGAAAAAATCAAGATAGCTGTTGTTCCAAGATAAAGTGGAATAAGCCAGCACTGAAATGTGTCAGTACTTGAGAAAATCCAAAGCTCCACAGATTTTTAAGATCTTGGGCAGTATAAATATTGCTGGTAAGATTCACTTTAAATGATAACTAAAAAGTTAACTCCAAACTCAGGCTACTGCTGCTTAACTTTCTCTTTGGTTCTTGGAGAATAATACCTCTCCTACCAAATATATCTGCAGTATGAAAGATAAATCACTTTCTGGAAATGCGTGTTTCTTTCTGCTGACTACAAAAGAAGCCAAGGGTGATCTTTTAAAACAATGTGGAGGTTACAGGCCACTTTCACTAGTCATGCAGCAAATTCCTTTGTATACGAATAAGGCAACATTCCTGGTGTCCATCTTCCATCCACAGTTCATCAGAGACGTTCCGACATTAATATCCAAGCAGAGAAAATCACTGGACAAGGCAGAGGTCTTCACTGTTTCATAGAATAACAAACCCACCCCTCTCAAGTAGCCTCACAATCTCATATCCCAAAGTTTGGCATAGTCTAATTTTAAGCAACTTATCTTGTCAGATTTTGACCACTTGTTTTCTAGCTTGAGAGCTTGTGCTTGTAAGTGTCTGGGTATTTTCTGGGTAGGCATTGCAGAAGTCTTTGTGTACTTCCTGACTTTTCACCCTTTTTGGGTTAGGCTTATGGTTCACTGTCTTGTTATTACTTAGAGTTTGGGAGGAGCAGTGCTTTTCCTTTTACAAGTTTTTTGTTGTTGTTGTTGTTGCTGTTGAATTTACCTTTGTCTTTTAAATTGGTTTGGTTTTGTGTTTGGTTTTTTTTTTTCTTTAGAACAATGGTCGTATCTAAATGAATGCCTCTTTCAGTGAGGAAGCACACCTAGCTTATACCTCCTTACTTTGCTTTTGCACTGGCTCATCACGCTTTGAGATTAATGCCTCTTTAATGAAAACCCAGGGTAGAGGAGCACTGGGCTCCTGTGATGAAAGCATGTCTCCTCCTTGAACCTTTCCTCTTTAAAGGGATAAGAGTTCTTCCTGACCAGTGATTTTGCCAAGTTCTTTACTTCAGTTTGAGCCAGACTGATAGGAGCTCCCACCATGTTAGGCAGGATGCACCAGCAAGGGATGGCTTTTCTCAAAAAGAAGGTGGTTTTTAAAAATAAGTTAACTGAGGTGCAGTGTCAGGTTTTCCAAGTGGAGTTGCTCCACAGACCAAGATCAAGGTGTGCTGTGAGAGAGGTGTGGGTTCCTACATGGAGGGGCTTTGCAATGAGGAGCTGAGGAACAGCAGTAGAGCTGACTGCTGGAGTCAAGCCTGGTGGGAGGATGTAGTGTCTGACAGAACAAATGTGTGTTTGCTGAGACAACTAAGAGCATCCCACTCTTGTGCTGGACTCCTGCTGTTTCTTACAGTCTCACAAGTGCTCAGAATAAAATCTAAGTGGAGGCAGAGATGGAAGACCTTTGAAAAAACATTTGTCTTTTTCTCCCTTGAGCTCATAGTGTTCATCCAATCTCCTCTAGTCCCTTTATCTCCCCCCAGGCTGGGACTACATTTAGCTCAGGATTGCAGATGGGATTTTCAAAATATGAGGGGCTTTTTTTTTAGTATAAAGTATTCCGTCTCAGTAATTCTGTAGCCTTTCCCACTTGAGTACTGTGTATTTCCTTCCCTAGCCATTTGGAGTGGGGACAGAAGTTGACACAGGGATTAATCCCATTTAAACTCTTAAATCTCTAATCCCACTTCACTCTCTAAAAGTTTAAGTGTCTGGTCTAACCTCTTCGCATCTTTTTCCCATATCATCAGTGGAAGGAGATGGACACCTTTGGAGAGTAATTCATCTCACACCACTTTCTGGGGTCTAACTTTCAATAACTTGAAGTCAGATGAAACATCCTATCTACCTGAGTAAAGGCAATTGAGAAGGTGGAGATTGCAGAATCAAGCACTAAATCAGTTCTTGAAATACTCTTCAAGGAACAGGGACATTTCTTCTCTAAGCCTGCATTTTCAGTGGTTATGGGGTCAACTGGTTACTTCTTGGAGCTGTGATTATTCTACAGCCTCAGATCTTCCTGTCTAGTTTCTGATTATTTTGTTTTCTTGTTTAGATGAAAGCCTAGTTGGTTATGAAGTAAAATCGATGTGTTCAGCTAAATTAGCAAGATACCGTGATGCTTCTTCTATTTTAAAGTTTGCTTTAAAAGCCAAAGTTTGCTGCAGTAAGCCATTAAGTGACATTGAATCATAGAATCATAGTTGGAAGGGACCTCAAAGATCATCTGCTCCAATTTTTCTTGTCAAAGCATGACCTAGACTAGATGGCCCAGCACCCCGTCCAGCCAAATCTTAACAGTGTCCAACACTAGGGAGCCAACTACTTTCCTGGAAAGATTATTCCAATGGCTGATTGTTCTCATTGTGAAAAACTGTCCTCTTGTGTGCAACCAGAATCTTCATGTGAGTAACCTCTACCCATTACCTCTCATTTTTAGCATGTAGAAAGGGAGTCTCCTTTGCAGTTACCCTTTAAATACCAGAACATGGTGATAAGGTCTCCCCTAACTCTTCTTTTGTCAAGACTGAAAAACCACAGTTCTATCAGCCTTTTCTCATATGACAGGCTTCCCAGTCCCTGGATCATCTTGGGTGTCCTTTTCCAGCCCATCCACATCTTTTCTGTATAGCAGAGATCAAAATTGCACACAATAGCCCAGGTGTGGCCTGACAAGAGACAAATAGAGAGGGACAATGACATTTTTATCTCTGCTAGTGATGCCTCTGTTGATGCAACGCGTATGTGTGTGTCTAGGGCATGTGATAGGCTAGAGAGATGCACAGACAGGTAAGATGTATATCAGCAGCATACCATGAGCAACAGGCAAGCAGCAGAGCAATGGTTCCTCTCTTAGCTCTGGGATGTTTTGCTGTCCTTTCAAAGTAGATGCAAGTATAGAGTTATGGGGCCTCAGCTGCTCTCATCCAGCCCACAGAGACAGGGCAGTCAGTTGCACTAAGGTAATTATGGATTATCTACATTGACTCAAGGGGTTGAATTAGATTTCACTCAGAAATTTCCTGAATTGCCTCCTTTGTGGTATGTTCTATGTATCTGCTTGCTTAGTTGTGAAGTTGGCTTCTTAGGGTAGGAGCTAAGCCTCTTCCTAGAGTTAGTTCCACACAGTGGGTTATTGCCAGGGCTGCAGCCATTTGTATCTCATCCTGAAAATTTCAAAGAAGAAAGAGCCCCACTCAAATACGTCTGTGGCTTGGAGTCACGGGGCCGGTATGGATGATGCACCTTTAGGGATGTCATCCACATAAAAAGTAGATAATTTATAATGTCAAATGCACAAACTCAAATCCCAGTTGTGGGAAGCTGAACACCAGTTCACCTTGCCAGAGACTGGTGAGTGAGCAAGAGCAGCAGTTTGACAATACACAATCATTTGTGAACTCCAGGAGCTCAGTGTGGTGGCAGAATGCAGTGACTCAAACACACAGCCACATCCCTCATTGAATGGTTTTTACATTTCTTTAGATGTCGGGGTTCCGATAACATTTTCATGCTTTTTTCTGAAGGCAAAAGTATGTGCTTGTGAAATTGTGAAACTGATGTGTTATTTTGTATCTGTTAAAAACAAATGTATTTAAAGCTAAAGAGCCGTTATTGTGCGGGGTTTTCTCTCAAACTGGTGCATACACTTTACATCAGGGACCTACTATACATAACAAATATCAGTGATACAGTTACTGTAAAACCAGATACACACCTTTTACTGTAATAATAACTTTAAAAACATTGCACTGTAATGGTTACTATTAAAAAAAAAAAAAAAAAAAAAAAAAAAAAAAAAAAAAAAAAAACAAAAAAAA